>JASPKZ010010648.1:0-62270 GCA_030220185.1 Diploptera punctata | reverse complement strand
AGAAGCAAACTCACTACTCACCAGGTATATAGATTCCATCTCAACCGCTGCTCCTCCCTCCCCCCTCCCCCCTTATAAACACATATTCTCGCTTTTTCACCAACATATAGTCAATAACAAAAAAGTTTCTCGCTACATAACTTTTTTGTGTTACCATCCGATAATTTTTAACAAGTATTTAATAAAAAATTAATAGCTCCTTTCATGTGTAAAAATTATTGTCCAGGCAAAGACAGTGTAATCCATAAACATCAGGCAACCCGCAAGAAAATTCTTAATCTATCATTAACCCTAGTTTTCTACCAATTGTGTGACTAGTTTTTATCTGCAAAAATATAGATTTGTGCCAAAATAATCTCTTTGTCAAAACTACTCAATACATTAATTTCTTAAGACTTTAAAATATATACATTCAGAAAGAGCGGAAAATTCTCTACACGATCACATCATCATTTTATTGAATTCATCACTTTGCATTTTTTAAAATTGGCAACATCGCGGGAGTAGAAAAGGATAGGAGTGCGAGTGAGAGAGGTACATACTGCATCTAATTCCGTACTGTCTTTGAGACGATCTGTACACATAAATAATTTACATATGAGTGTGTTTAAGAAACATAAGTCAAAGAATGAGAACTGCAAAGCTGCGCTTTCAAATATGTTACAATTAGATGTTACATAGTGTGTACCGGTACAGTATGTTATGCGTGTTTAAGTATAATGTAATGATCCAGTTTTACGAGTGAAAACAATAGCGAGAAACTAATTGTAGTGTTAACTCCATTCACTTACACCGTCAACTTCCTTCTCTAATATATTCTCTAATATATGCAAGAGTGCATTAATGTAGATGATATCGAAAATGAAGGGACAAGTTGGGAAAATGCTTTTATTTTCGAGGAAATTTGATTCGTGTATCGCTACGAATTGGTTTTCTGATCTTCCATTGCCAACAGATTATATCGACGTTTCTATGACGCAACGGAATCACCTTTAAAAAAATCTGAAACTACAAATCACTTCCACAATTAAAATATTTTCACGCTCTACTTCAGATCTACATTTTCCAAATTAATTTTCTTCTCTTTGTTTATTGTGGGGAAAAACTGAGTTTAATAATTTCAGATAACACTCTTAACTGGGATTAAGTTTCTATCAATGAGACGTTTTAAAAAAAATGTCAATGTAATATTGGGAGGTTAACTGGAGCGATACACAGTGTCCTTGTTTTATTTGACTCCGTACATCGGATTTAAAACGCGAGACTGTGCTTATCAAAACATTTATTTGTGTAAATAAATGTAGCAAAGATTTAATTTTGGTAAAACATTTACCCGAATTTGTACAACATATGCTATGTATCAGACACACAGAATATTGCATATTTATTTTGCTAATATGGTCATGTTTTCAAAGCCAAAAATGTTATCAGAAATTATACCAAACCCCGTTATTAAATTCAAATTAATTTTGAATCGGTTGTTCTAAAATTATGATATTTGTTTTTCAAACATTTCGGAAAATAGTAATAATGATTTCCTCTATATTTTAAAAAAGATTTTTAAGTAGTTTTAAATTTAGGTGTGACTGCCTGCGTAGGTTAAAATTCCATAATTATATAATGGCCTCGCGTACACTAGCTCTCTTTTCCTAGTTAATATTTTTCATTCATTTTAGGTGCAATTCAACTCACTTCAATCATAATGAATTCTCATTCTTGCCCTACCTACTGGCCGCTTTTCTTCTAGTGTTTCAGAAAAAAATAACAGGACGATAAAAATATGTATCACCTACTTTAAGGTACGCGACTAGATACAGGTGAGTTTGCTTTATTTGAATGAAGATAACATTTGAATGTTTCACTCTGTCGGACTGTGTTGATAGCGTCGCCCTTCTGTGTAAAGTGTTTAAATATTAATAGAATGTTTGTTTTATCAGGTTACATTATATCAACTGTAACATTATAAATATGCAAAATCTAATAGAGGAAATAAAATATTTAAAGCGGTATTATAAATAATAGAATGCCATAACAGTAAGCTTTGTATTTCACGTTTTGTGTGGACATTAAGATGGTAAAAGTACTTATAATATTAGAGTATATAATATTCGTTAATGAGTCATCAACATTATTAAAATTGCAGGCTTAGGTTCTTCGTAATCCGTTCCGAAGTCTCAAGAAGCCTTTGACAGACCAACCTGTGTTTTGGTCTCCCCTGTTTCCGAGTTCCTTTCTATGGTACAATAAGACTTATTTGATAGTCTGTTAGGGTCCATTCGCTGCCAATTATTCCGGTAATCTTGAATGTCTTCTATTACATTTGTGATTTACTGTTGCTTTTCATTTTAGTTTAATCAAGTTAAACTCGACAGAGCAAGTAAATATCTGATGTGAGCCGCTTCTAGTTGGACTTGTACTGCGAGTATAAAATCCAGTTTCACTTCTACATTTTAAACTATAAAATACTATAAGACATGTGTATGCAATAGTGGGTATTACCAGCTATGGGAATCCGTATAAACCAATGGATAACATAATTTTATTTGCGGTTGTGTTATCAGAAAGTATTGCTTTATAGAACCCTGCAGTACTACATGTGCTGCACATTGGAAGTGCCTAACCCTTTCCAGAGACTATTTAACTCATGCCCCAAATCGGAGTCAATGAGCAATCACGTTTCAATGATTTCTGTTTTACAACCAATCAGAGTCGTGTTTCACGAAATATTTATCAGTGTTATAATTACCATATTAAAGAAAGCTCCTCCTTTTTAATAATCTGAAATAGTATGATCTAGTTGCAGTGATAAACAAAAGAAGCAGATGAAGCGTACGTATCGTTTCTCATTTATTTTCAAAAATCGCCGTTTACATTAGATATATAAATATTTTAAAAATTACTACAGTTAAATAATGATTTGTGAGTAAACAGCTTAATTTTATTCGTCAAATAGTCCTGACAAATGCCACTCACAAACTCCTTCTTTAGACACAAGAAAATACACAAATATACATGGGCAGCAAGGGGATCAAAGTCTATAATAGATTATGTACTAATTAATAATAAATTTAAAAAGTCTGTAAATGATACTAGAGTATACAGAGGAAGTGAAATTGATAGTGACCATTTTCTTGTTGAAAGCAAAATAAAATTATATCACAAACACATCAGCACAAGAAAATACAAGCAGACAGTACAAAATAAGATACCAAAAAAGTTTAAAATTCACTTATTGGAAGACCAAAGTACACAAATAATATATCAAACTAGAATAAAGAATAAACTTAAAACAAGCACGGGCGATATTGAAGAGGACTGGATAAATCTAAAACAAGCAATCATGGAAGCAGCATATGAGAGTCTCGGATTAAACAAATCAAAAACAAAAAGAGATTACGAACTTGGAATCCCGTTAAAAGAAAATATTGAACAAAAGAAAAAAGCCTATAAAGTGTATTTACAAACTAAACAAGAGGAACATTATACAGAATATAAAAATTCAGAGCCAAGGTTCGTAAATTGTCTAGAAAATACAGAAGGGATGATTGGGATAAATTTGTAAAATCCTTAGAACGTGATATTACAGGAGCACAAAGACAGGGATTTAAAATATTAAAAAAGTTACAGATGGAAACAAAAGACAAAATTAATGTTAATCTGATACCAAAACAAGACTGGATTACTTACTACAAAAATCTTTGGTCAGAACCGAACACTCACACTGAAAAAATTACTTCGAATTTGACTTGTGAAAATGAAATAGAAAAACCAGACATAACAATGGAAGAACTAGAAGTAGTTTTAAAGAAGGCCAAGAACAGGAAAAGTCCAGGTTTAGATGATTTAAATTTAGAACTTTTTAAGTATGGAGGAACTGCCTTGAAAGAGAAACTATTAGAACTTTTTAACAATATTTGGCATTGTCTTAATATTCCAACGGATTGGGAAACGGGTCTAGTAATTAATATACATAAAAAAGGTGAGAAAAACAAATGTGATAACTACCGAGGCATTACCTTGCTCCCAACTGCATCTAAATTATATGCCAACATAATTAAAAATAAGTTATCAGTAAGTACTGAAACATTTTTGGAAGAAGAACAATGTGGATTTAGAAAAGGGAGGAGCAGTATAGATGCAATATTTACCCTGCAACAAATTATGGAAAAAAGGAGAGAATTTAATCTCCCACTGTACATACTATTTATAGATTATGAAAAGGCATACGATAATGTAAACCGAGATAAACGTTGGCAGATACTGCATGAAGAACATATACACTCACATGTAATACGAGCCATACAAAGCTTATATCAAAATTCTAAAATCAAAATTAAATTACCAGATGGAGAAATAACAGAACACATAAACACAGGCAAAGGTGTTCGACAAGGATGTTGACTATCTCCACTCTTATTTAATATATATATTAACAGAATAGTGCAAGAATGGAAACAAACAGTAAACAGTGGAATTTCAATAACTAGGAATAAAATAATTCAAACAATATTATATGCTGATGATCAAATAATATTATCAGATTCTGAAGATAGCTTACAAATAGCAGCATATCAATTATTCAAAATTGCCAGCAAATATAATATGAAAATTTCCACATCAAAATCCAAAACAATGGCAATGTGTGGAAAAAACATACAACGGGTGAAAATTGAGATTGATGGAAAAATTATAGAACAAGTGTCAGATTTCTCTTACTTAGGAAGTGTATTTGCAGAGTATAAGAGTAACATTGATTCAAAATTACAAAAATATAATAAAATGAATGGGGTAATAGGAAGACATTTTGGTAAACAGATGAGGACAGAGACAAAACTAAGATTACATAACGTCACATCAAAAGCTGCTCTAAAATACGGGAGTGAAATTTGGATTTTAAATAAAAGAAACTCTCATAAACTTCAAGTAAGCCAAATGCGCTTCTTACGATCATTGTTAGGAGTTAATAGACTGGATCACCAAAGGAACACTACTATCAGAGGAAAACTTGGAGTAGCAAGTTTAAATGAAGATATCCATAGATACCAACAAGAATGGAAAAATCATCTGAGAAGAATGGCAAGAAATAGACTTCCAAAATTGGCATTCCAATATACCCCAACTGGACATAGGGACCAAGGAAGACCAAAACATCGGTGGAAAGATCAAGACCATCTTCCCTAGGTTTACCGTACAGGCCACATGGCCTAAAACGAATTTGTTCATGATGATGATGAACAAATGCCACTCTCGGTTTCCAAATTCTCTAGATAAATTCACTCCTCACTTCGTGAGTCGTGAATTTATCGATAATTTGGAAATCACTCGTAGCATTACTTATTATAAATACGAATAACGTGACACTATAAACTACCGGATGTTAAAATAAAGTGTCTTCTTGGTGAGGAAAAAAATTATGGAAATCTTTGCGCATTTTAATATTAAACATGTGTCGTAAAAACTCTCCCCGAAAAACAAATACAATTACATAATGTGACTAAAATATATAAGAGAACGTTTACAGTACACTCTCAGATGTTAAAGTTAGGTTATTGGATCTGGTGTCACTATCGACTTGTACAAACGGAAGGTATGACCGCGTGTAAGCTGTTTTGTTTGTTCAACAAATACCGATCTTATTCGATGTATTACTTATCTACGTCTCAACAACTTGTAACAGTTTTTTACTAAGAGCTCGTCGTAAATACACGCTACAAATTGAATACGTCAGAACAACTTCAAAAAGAACAGTAAAGATCGTCATTTTCTGGTTACATTTTAATATCTGTAAGGGTCAGTTTCACCAACTGAGGTAACTCTATTACGCCAGTATTCCCAATGTATAATGCATAGCTTAAACTGGCGTAATACAGTTACCACTCTTGCTGAAACTGGCTCTAAGTATCGTATTCCTCGCCGAATGGTTAAGGCAAGAAGCCTTGGCGCTGAGCTACCGGACTTGCGCTGCTTCGGGTGCCCATGGAGGGAAGAAATTTTCTCATGGAATTTCGGCCAGTATGGGACCGGTTCCTACCCAGCATTGTGAGGCATTTAGTAGCAGCAGCAGCAGTAGCAGTAGCAGCAGCAGTAACACTAGCAGCAGCAACAGCAGTAGCAGCAGTAGCAGTAGCAGTAGCAGCAGCAGTAGTAGCAGTAGCAGTAGCAGCAGACGTAGCAGCAGCCGTAGCAGCAGCATTAGCAGCAGCAGTAGCAGTAGCAGTAGTAGCAGCAGCAGAAGTAGCAGCAGCAGTAGCAGCAGCAGTAGCAGTAGCAGTATCAGTAGTAGCAGTAGCAGTAGCAGCAGAAGTAGCAGCAGCAATAGCAGCAGCAATAGCAGCAGCAGTAGCAGTAGCAGTAGCAGTAGCAGTAGTAGCAGTAGCAGCAGCAGTAGCAGTAGTAGCAGCAGCAGTAGCAGCAGCAGTAGCAGTAACAGTAGTAGCAACAGCAGTAGCAGTAGCAGCAGCAGTAGCAGTAGCAGTACCAGTAGCAGTAGTAGCAGTAGCAGTAGCAGCAGAAGTAGCAGCAGCAGTAGAAGCAGCTGTAGCCGTAGCAGTAGCAGCAGCAGCAGCAGTAGCATTAGTAGCAGCAGCAGTAGCAGCAGCAGTAGCAGCAGCAGTAGCAGCAGCAGTAACAGCAGCAGCAGTAGCAGCAGCAGCAACACTAGCAGCAGCAATAGCAGTAGCAGCAGCAGTAGCAGCAGTAGTAGTAGCAGTAGCAGTAGCAGCAGCAGTAGTAGCAGCAGTAGCAGCAGCAGTAGCAGTAGCAGCAGTAGTAGTAGCAGTATCAGTAGCAGCAGTAGTAGCAGCAGTAGCAGCAGCAGTAGCAGCAGCAGTAGCAGTAGCAGTAGCAGTAGTAGCAGTAGCAGTAGCAGCAGCAGTAGCAGTAGCAGTAGTAGCAGCAGCAGTAGAAGCAGCAGCAGCAGTAGCAGCAGCAGTAGCAGCAGTAGTAGCAGCAGCAGTAGTAGCAGCAGCAGTAGCAGTAGCAGTAGTAGTAGTAGCAGTAGTAGCAGCAGCAGAAGTAGAAGCAGCAGTAGCAGTAGCAGCAGCAGTAGCAGCAGCAGCAGTAGCAGTAGTAGCAGCAGCAGTAGCAGCAGCAGTAGTAGCAGCAGCAATAGCAGCAGCAGTAGCAGTAACAGCAGCAGTAGCAGCAGCAGAAGGAGCAGCAGCAGTAGCAGCAGCAGTAGCAGTAGTAGCAGTAGCAGGAGCAGTAGCAGCAGCAGTAACAGCAGCAGGAGTAGTAGCAGCAGCAGTAGGAGCAGCAGTAGCAGTAGCAGCAGTAAGTGCAGAAGTAGCAGTAGCAGCAGCAGTAGCAGTAGTAGCAGTAGTAGCTGTAGCAGCAGCAGTAGTAGCGGTAGTAGCAGTAGTAGCAGTAGTAGAAGTAGCAGCAGCAGTAGTAGCAGCAGCAGTAGCAGCAGCAGTAGCAGTAGTAGCAGCAGCAGTAGCAGCAGCAGTAGCAGTAGCAGCAGCAGGAGCAGTAGCAGTAGCAGCAGTAGTAGTAGCAGCAGTAGCAGTAGCAGCAGTAGTAGTAGCAGTAGCAGTAGCAGCAGCAGTAGTAGCAGCAGTAGCAGCAGCAGTAGCAGTAACCCTAGCAGCAGCAACAGCAGTAGCAGTAGCAGCAGTAGTAGTAGCAGTAGCAGTAGCAGCAGCAGTAGTAGCAGCAGTAGCAGCAGCAGTAGCAGTAGCAGCAGCAGTAACACTAGCAGCAGCAATAGCAGTAGCAGCAGCAGTAGCAGCAGTAGTAGTAGCAGTAGCAGTAGCAGTAGCAGCAGCAGTAGTAGCAATAGCAGTAGCAGTAGCAGCAGAAGTAGCAGCAGAAGTGGCAGCAGCCGTAGCAGCAGCATTAGCAGCAGCAGTAGCAGTAGCAGCAGTAGCAGCAGCAGTAGCAGTAGTAGCAGCAGCAGTAGCAGCAGCAGTAGCAGTAACAGTAGTAGCAGCAGCAGTAGCAGTAGTAGCAGCAGTAGCAGTAGCAGTAGCAGTAGTAGCAGTAGCAGTAGCAGTAGCAGTAGCAGCAGAAGTAGCAGCAGCAGTAGCAGCAGCTGTAGCAGTAGCAGTAGTAGCAGTAGCAGCAGCAGTAGCATTAGCAGCAGTAGCATTAGTAGCAGCAGCAGTAGCAGCAGCAGTAGCAGTAGCAGTAGCAGTAGTAGCAGCAGCAGTAGCAGTAGCAGCAGCAGTAGCAGTAGCAGCAGCAGTAGTAGCAGCAGCAGCAGTAGCAGTAGCAGTAGCAGTAACAGCAGCAGTAGCAGCAGCAACAGCAGTAGCAGTAGTAGAAGCAGCAGTAGCAGTAGCAGCAGCAGTAGCAGCAGCAGCAGTAGCAGCAGCAGTAGCAGCAGCAGTAGTAGCAGAAGCAGTAGCAGTAGCAGTAGCAGTAGCATTAACAGCAGCAGTAGCAGGAGCAGAAGGAGCAGCAGCAGTAGCAGCAGCAGTAGCAGTAGTAGAAGTAGCAGTAGCAGTAGCAGCAGCAGTAACAGCAGCAGCAGGAGTAGTAGCAGCAACAGTAGGAGCAGCAGTAGCAATAGCAGCAGTAAGTGCAGAAGTAGCAGTAGCAGCAGCAGTAGCAGTAGTAGCAGTAGTAGCTGTACCAGCAGCAGTAGTAGCGGTAGTAGCAGTAGTAGCAGTAGCAGCAGAAGTAGCAGCAGCAGTAGCAGTAGTAGCAGTAGCAGTAGCATCAGCAGTAGCAGTAGCAGCAGCAGCAGTAGCAGTAGCAGCAGTAGTAGTAGCAGTAGCAGTAGCAGCAGTAGTAGTAGCAGTAGCAGTAGCAGCAGCAGTAGTAGCAGCAGTAGCAGCAGCAGTAGCAGTAACACTAGCAGCAGCAACAGCAGTAGTAGTAGCAGCAGTAGTAGTAGCAGTAGCAGTAGCAGCAGCAGTAGTAGCAGCAGTAGCAGCAGCAGTAGCAGTAGCAGCAGCAGTAACACTAGCAGCAGCAATAGCAGTAGCAGCAGCAGTAGCAGCAGTAGTAGTAGCAGTAGCAGTAGCAGCAGCAGTAGTAGTAGTAGCAGTAGCAGTAGCAGCAGAAGTAGCAGCACAAGTAGCAGCAGCCGTAGCAGCAGCATTGGCAGCAGCAATAGCAGTAGCAGCAGTAGCAGCAGCAGTAGCAGTAGTAGCAGCAGCAGTAGCAGCAGCAGTAGCAGTAACAGTAGTAGCAGCAGCAGTAGCAGTAGCAGCAGCAGTAGCAGTAGCAGTAGCAGTAGTAGCAGTAGCAGTAGCAGTAAGCAGCAGAAGTAGCAGCAGCAGTAACAACAGCTGTATCAGTAGCAGTAGCAGTAGTAGCAGTAGCAGCAGCAGTAGCATTAGTAGCAGCAGCAGTAGCAGCAGCAGTAGCAGCAGCACTAGCAGTAGTAGCAGCACCAGTAGCAGTAGCAGCAGCAGTAGCAGAAGCAGCAGTAGCAGCAGCAGTAGCAGCAGCAGTAGTAGCAGCAGCAGTAGCAGTAGCAGTAGCAGTAACAGCAGCAGTAGCAGCAGTAGCAGCAGCAGCAGTAGCAGTAGCAGTAGCAGTAGCAGCAGCAGCAGTAGCAGTAGCAGCAGCAGTAGCAGCAGCAGCAGTAGCAGCAGCAGTAGTAGCGGCAGCAGTAGCAGTAGCAGTAGCATTAACAGCAGCAGTAGCAGCAGCAGTAGCAGTAGTAGCAGTAGCAGTAGCAGCAGCAGTAGCAATAGCAGCAGGAGCAGGAGTAGTAGCAGCAGCAGTAGGAGCAGAAGTAGTAGCAGCAGCAGTAAGTGCAGAAGTCGCAGTAGCAGCAACAGCAGTAGTAGCGGTAGTAGCAGTAGTAGCAGTAGCAGCAGCAGTAGCAGTAGTAGCAGCAGCAATAGCAGCAGCAGTAGCAGTAGCAGCAGCAGCAGCAGTAGAAGTAGCAGAAGCAGCAGTAGTAGCAGCAGTAGTAGGAGCAGCAGTATCAGTAGCAGCAGCAGTAGCAATAGTAGCAGTAGTAGTAGCAGTAGTAGCAGTAGTAGCAGTAGCAGCAGCAGTAGCAGCAGCAGTAGCCGTAGTAGCAGCAGCAGTAGTAGCAGTAGTAGCAGCAGTAGTAGCAACAGTAGAAGCAGAAGCAGCAGCAGCAGCAGTAGTAGCAGCAGCAGTAGTAGCAGCAGCAGTAGCAGCAGCAGCAGCAGTAGTAGCAGCAGCAGCAGTAGGAGCAGCAGTAGCAGTAGCAGCAGCAGTAGCAGCAGCAGTAGCAGCAGAAGTATCAGCAGCAGTAGCAGCAGCAGCAGCAGTAGCAGCAGCAGTAGCAGTAGCAGCAGCAGTAGCAGCAGCATTAGCGGTAGCAGTAGCAGTAGCAGCAGCAGTAGTAGCAGCATTAGCGGTAGCATTAGCAGTAGCAGCAGCAGTAGCAGTAGCAGCAGCATTAGCAGCAGCAGTATCAGTAGCAGCAGTAGTTGCAGTAGTAGCAGCAGCAGTAGCAGCAGCAGTAGCAGTAGTAGCAGCAGCAGTGGAAGCAGTAGCAGCAGCAGTAGCAGCAGCAGTAGTAGCAGTAGTAACAGCAGCTGTAGCAGCAGCAGTAGCAGTAGCAGCAGCAGCAGTAGCAGTATCGGTAGCAGCAGCAGGAGCAGCAGCATTAGCAGCAGAAGTAGCAGCAGCAGTAGTGGCAGCAGCAGCAGTAGCAGCAGCAGTAGCAGTAGCAGCAGCAGTAGGAGTAGCAGCAGTAACACTAGCAGCAGCAATATCAGTAGCAGCAGCAGTAGCAGTAGTAGCAGTAGCAGTAGCTGTAGCAGCAGCAGTAGAAGCAGTAGCAGTAGCAGGAGAAGTAGCAGCAGCAGCAGTAGCAGTAACAGTAGCAGCAGCAGTAGTAGCAGCAGCAGTAGCAGCAGCAATAGCGGCAGCAGTTGTAGTTGCAGTAGCAGCAGCAGTAGCTGCAGCAGCAGCAGCAGTAGTACAAGCAGCAGTAGGAGCAGCAGTAGCAGTAGCAGCAGTAGGAATAGCAGTAGCAGTAGCAACAACAGAAGCATTGGTAGCAGCAGCAGTATTAGTAGCAGCAGTAGGAGCAGCAGTAGGAGCAGCAGTAGCAGCAGTAGCAGCAGCAGTAGTAGCAGCAGTAGCAGCAGTAGTAGCAGTAGCAGCAGCAGTAGTAGCAGTAGCAGTAGCAGTAGCAGTAGCAGTAGCAGCAGCAGTAGCAGCAGCAGTAGTAGCAGTAGTAGCAACAGCAGTAGCAGTAGCAGTAGCAGCAGCAGTAGTAGCAGCAGCAGTAGCAGCAGCAGCATTAGCAACAGCAGTAGGAGCAGCAGTAGTAGCAGCAGTAGCAGTAGCAGTAGCAGTAGCAGCAGCAGCATTAGCAGCAGCAGTAGGAACAGCAGTAGTAGCAGCAGTAGCAGCACCAGTAGCAGCAGCAGTAGTAGCAGTAGCAGCAGCAGTAGCAGCAGTAGCAGCAGTAGCAGCAGTAATAGCAGTAGTTGCAGTAGCAGCAGCAGTAGTACTAGCAGCAACAGTAGCAGCAGCAGTAGTAGCAGCAGCAGTAGCAGTAGTAGCAGCAGCAGTAGCAGTAGTAGCAGTAGTAGCAGTAGTAGCAGTAGTATCAGTAGTAGCAGTAGTAGCAGCAGCAGCAGCAGTAGTAGTAGCAGTAGTAGCAGTAGCAGTAGCAGTAGCAGTAGCAGCAGCAGTAGCAGTAGTAGCAGTAGTAGCAGTTGCAGCAGCAGTAGCAGCAGCAGTAGCAGCAGTAGTAGCAGCAGCAGTAGAAGCAGTAGTAGCAGTAGCAGTAGCACTAGCAGTAGCAGTAGCAGTAGCAGTACTTGCAGTTGCAGTAGCAGTAGTAGCAGTAGTAGCAGTACCAGCAGCAGTAGCAGAAGCAGTAGTAGCAGTAGCAGTAGCAGTAGCATTAGCAGTATTAGATGCATCAGTAGTAGCTGCAGCAGTAGCAGCAGTAGCAGCAGCAGTAGTAGCAGCAGCAGTAGCATCAGCAGTAGCAGCGGCAGTAGCTGTAGCAGTAGCAGCAGCAGTAGCAGCAGCAGTAGCAGCAGCAGTAGCAGCAGCAGCAGCAGTAGCAGTAGCAGCACCAGTAGTAGCAGCAGTAGTACAAGTAGCAGTAGCAGCAGTATCAGCAGCAGTAGCAGTAGGAGCAGCAGTAGCAGCAGCAGTAGCAGCAGCAGTAGCAGCAGCAGTAGCAGTAGCATTAGCAGTAGCATTAGCAGTAGCATTAGCAGTATAAGCAGCAGCAGCAGTAGCAGTAGAAGTAGCAGTAGCAGTAGCTGTAGCAGTAGCAGTAGCAGTAGCAGTAGCAGTAGCAGCAGCAGCAGCTGCAGCAGCAGCAGTAGCAGTAGCAGTAGCAGTAGCAGCAGCAGTAAAAGTAGCAGCAGCAGTAGCAGCAGTAGCAGCAGCAGCAGTAGCAGTAGTAGCAGTAGTAGCAGTAGTAGCAGTAGCAGCAGCAGTAGTACTAGTAGCAGTAGCAGCAGCAGTAACAGCAGCAGTAGCAGTCGTATTAGCAATGGCAGGCGTAGCAGCAACAGCAGCAGTAGAAGTTGCAGTAGCAGTAGCAGCAGGAGTAGCAGTAGCAGGAGCTGTAGCAGTAGCAGTAGCAGTAGCAGTACAGTAGCACAGTAAACAGCAGCAGAAGCAGTAGCATTAGCAGTAGCACAGTAGCAGTCAGCAGTAGCAGTAGCAGCAGCAGTTGCAGTAGCAGTAGCAGTAGCAACAACAGTAGCACAGCAGCCGTAGCAGTATCAGTACGCAGCCAGCACACAGTAGTAGCAGTAAGCAGCAGTAGCAGTAGCAGTAGCAGTAGCTGTAGCAGCAGTAGCAGTAGCAGCAGCAGCAGTAGCAGCAGCAGCAGTAGCAGCAGGCAGCGGTAGACATGTAAGCAGTAGCAGTAGCAGTAGGAGCAGCAATAGCAGTAGCAGTAGCTGTAGCAGTAGGAGTAGCAGCAGCTGTAGCAGTAGCAGTAACAGCAGCAGTAGCAGTAGCAACAGCAGTAGCAGCAGCTGTAGCAGTAGCAGTAGGAGTAGGAGAAGCAGCAGCAGTAGCAGTAGGAGTAGCAGCTGTAGTAGCAGTGGGAGTAGCAGCAGCAGTAAGAGTAGCAGCAGCAGTAACAGCAGCAATAGCAGCAACATCAACAGCAACAGCCACAGTAACAGTAGCAGTTGCAGTAGCAGTAGCGGTAACAGTAGCAGTAACAGTAGCAGTAACAGTAGCAGTAACAGTAGCAGTAGCAGTAGCAGTAGCTGTAGCAGTAGCTGTAGCAGTAGCAGCAGCAGTAGGAGCAGCAGTAGCAGTAGCAGCAGCAGTAGCAGCAGCAGTAGCAGCAGAAGTATTCCAGCAGCAGTAGCAGCAGCAGCAGCAGTAGCAGCAGCAGTAGCAGTAGCAGCAGCAGTAGCAGCAGCATTAGCGGTAGCAGTAGCAGTAGCAGCAGCAGTAGCAGCAGCATTAGCGGTAGCATTAGCAGTAGCAGCAGCAGTAGCAGTAGCAGCAGCATTAGCAGCAGCAGCAGTATCAGTAGCAGCAGCAGTAGTTACAGTAGTAGCAGCAGCAGTAGCAGCAGCAGTAGCAGTAGTAGCAGCAGCAGTGGAAGCAGTAGCAGCAGCAGTAGCAGCAGCAGTAGTAGCAGTAGTAACAGCAGCTGTAGCAGCAGCAGTAGCAGTAGCAGCAGCAGCAGTAGCAGTATCGGTAGCAGCAGCAGGAGCAGCAGCATTAGCAGCAGAAGTAGCAGCAGCAGTAGTGGTAGCAGCAGCAGTAGCAGCAGCAGTAGCAGTAGCAGCAGCAGTAGGAGTAGCAGCAGTAACATTAGCAGCAGCAATAGCAGTAGCAGCAGCAGTAGCAGTAGTAGCAGTAGCAGTAGCAGTAGCAGCAGCAGTAGAAGCAGTAGCAGTAGCAGGAGAAGTAGCAGCAGCAGCAGTAGCAGTAACAGTAGCAGCAGCAGTAGTAGCAGCAGCAGTAGCAGCAGCAATAGCGGCAGCAGTTGTAGTTGCAGTAGCAGCAGCAGTAGCTGCAGCAGCAGCAGCAGTATTAGCAGCAGCAGTAGGAGCAGCAGTAGTAGTAGCAGCAGTAGGAATAGCAGTAGCAGTAGCAACAACAGAAGCATTGGTAGCAGCAGCAGTATTAGTAGCAGCAGTAGGAGCAGCAGTAGGAGCAGCAGTAGCAGCAGTAGGCAGGCAGTCAGTAGTAGCAGCAGTAGCAGCAGTAGTAGCAGTAAGCAGCAGCAACTTCTAGCAGTAGCATTAGCAGTACAAGCAGTAAGCAGTAGCATTCGCAGTAGCAGCAGCAATATTAGCAGTAGTAGCAAGCAGCAGTAGCAGTAGCAGTAGCAGCAGCAGTAGTAGCAGCAGCAGTAGCAGCAGCAGCATTAGCAGCAGCAGTAGGAGCAGCAGTAGTAGCAGCAGTAGCAGTAGCAGTAGCAGCAGCAGCATTAACAGCAGCAGTAGGAACAGCAGTAGTAGCAGCAGTAGCAGCACCAGTAGCAGCAGCAGTAGTAGCAGTAGCAGCAGCAGTAGCAGCAGTAGCAGCAGTAGCAGCAGTAATAGCAGTAGTAGCAGTAGCAGCAGCAGTAGCAGCAGCAGTAGTACTAGCAGCAACAGTAGCAGCAGCAGTAGTAGCAGCAGCAGTAGCAGTAGTAGCAGCAGCAGTAGCAGTAGTAGCAGTAGTAGCAGTAGTAGCAGTAGTATCAGTAGGAAAGCAGTAGGTAGCAGCAGCAGCAGCCGTATTAGTAAGCATGTAGTAGCAGTAGCAGTAGCAGTAGCAGTAGCAGCAGCAGTAGCAGTAGTAGCAGTAGTAGCAGTTGCAGCAGCAGTAGCAACAGCAGTAGCAGCAGTAGTAGCAGCAGCAGTAGAAGCAGTAGTAGCAGTAGCAGTAGCACTAGCAGTAGCAGTAGCAGTAGCAGTACTTGCAGTAGCAGTAGCAGTAGTAGCAGTAGTAGCAGTACCAGCAGCCGTAGCAGCCAGCAGTAGTAGCATTAAGCAGTAGCATTAAGCATTAGCAAGTATTAGATGCATCAGTAGTAGCTTGCCGCAGGTAGCAGCAGTAGCAGCAGTCCAGTTAGTAGCAGTCAGCAGTACACATCAGTCAGTAGCAGCGGCAGTAGCTGTAGCAGTATCAGCAGCATAAGCAGCACAGTAGCAGCAGCAGCAGTAGCAGTAGCAGCAGCAGTAGTAGCAGCAGTAGTACAAGTAGCAGTAGCAGCAGTATCAGCAGCAGTAGCAGTAGGAGCAGCAGTAGCAGCAGCAGTAGCAGCAGCAGTAGCAGCAGCAGTAGCAGTAGCATTAGCAGTAGCATTAGCAGTAGCATTAGCAGTATAAGCAGCATCAGCAGTAGCAGTAGAAGTAGCAGTAGCACTAGCTGTAGCAGTAGCAGTAGCACTAGCAGTAGCAGTAGCAGTAGCAGCAGCAGCAGCTGCAGCAGCAGCAGTAGCAGTAGCAGTAGTAGTAGCAGCAGCAGTAAAAGTAGCAGCAGCAGTAGCAGCAGTAGCAGCAGCAGCAGTAGCAATAGTAGCAGTAGTAGCAGTAGTAGCAGTAGCAGCAGCAGTAGTACTAGTAGCAGTAGCAGCAGCAGTAACAGCAGCAGTAGCAGTAGTATTAGCAATGGCAGGAGTAGCAGCAACAGCAGCAGTAGAAGTTGCAGTTGCAGTAGCAGCAGCAGTAGCAGTAGCAGGAGCTGTAGCAGTAGCAGTAGCAGTAGCAGTAGCAGTAGCAGTAACAGCAGCAGAAGCATTAGCATTAGCAGTAGCAGTAGCAGCAGCAGTAGCAGTAGCAGCAGCAGTTGCAGTAGCAGTAGCAGTAGCAACAGCAGTAGCAGCAGCAGCCGTAGCAGTAGCAGTAGCAGCAGCAGCAGTAGTAGCAGTAGCAGCAGTAGCAGTAGCAGTAGCAGTAGCTGTAGCAGCAGTAGCAGTAGCAGCAGCAGCAGTAGCAGCAGCAGCAGTAGCAGCAGCATCAGTAGCAGCAGCAGCGGTAGAATTAGCAGTAGCAGTAGCAGTAGGAGTAGCAATAGCAGTAGCAGTAGCTGTAGCAATAGGAGTAGCAGCAGCTGTTGCAGTAGCAGTAACAGCAGCAGTAGCAGTAGCAACAGCAGTAGCAGCAGCTGTAGCAGTAGCAGTAGGAGTAGGAGAAGCAGCAGCAGTAGCAGTAGGAGTAGCAGCAGCAGTAAGAGTAGCAGCAGCAGTAACAGCAGCAATAGCAACAACATCAACAGCAACAGCCACAGTAACAGTAGCAGTTGCAGTAGCAGTAGCGGTAACAGTAGCAGTAACAGTAGCAGTAATAGTAGCAGTAACAGTAGCAGTAGCAGTAGCAGTAGCTGTAGCAGTAGCTGTAGCAGTAGCAGTAGCAGTAGCAGAAGCAGTAGCAGTAGCAGCAGCCGTAGCAGCAGCAGTATCAGCAGCAGCAGTAGCAGTAGCAGTAGCAATGGCAGTAGCAGCACTAGCAGTAGCAGTAGCAGTAGTAGTAGTAATAATAATAATAGCTTTATTTTACCTGACATTTGGGTAGCTACAATAAGTAGCGGCTCCAGGTTGAGAAGAGCAGCTGTAACGGCTGGGGGACCCGACATGCTGACCACATTGGCTAAATGATCTTCAATCTCTGTGATTAACACATGTGGATGTGAGGCCAGCAGCTGGCTGGTAGACCAAGATCCTTCTAGGCCTGTCACGTTTGGAGGTTTATTTTAAGAGTTGTATTCTGTATATGATTAGTGCTGCGTTATGGTCACTGGATTTATTACCACATACCAAAATAAAAATAAATGTTTAATTTTTTTAAATTCAAATTCTTTTCAGACGATGTATTGTAAGTTCCGCTTTGAATCGTGAATATTTAAATTGGTGCGCCGCGCACGTATAAATGCTCAGGAACATCTGTTCCGTACAGGTGAAATCATTAGATACCTCCTTCAACTGAAACGTTATTTTTCTATTATCTGGGATGTTTCCTCGATACGGGTCACACGGTAGAGAACTGCCCCGTGAGTGTAGCTACTCTACCGATACCGGACTTTTCAATATTCATTACTCTGATGTTGTACAACTGAATTCGTGTAATCATTTTCATTTTTGTGGGAATCGTTTAAGACACACCGCAGAGAATTAAACATTAATTCCTTGACGCTGTATTCCTGCAAATTTGTTGAATCAATTGTACACACTTTTTACATATGTTTTTAAAATTCGTGTCTATGTTACTTTTTTTAATGTTGAAATATAAGTACTTGATATATCAGTCGTGCTCAATTAAAATTAGTTAAAACCACGTAGGCCTTTCGGAACATGTTCCAATCTTCGGCATGTATAAAGTGTACAACGGGTTCAGGTCTGTGAGTACTTTTATTATTAACATTTACTACATAACATCAATTTATTGTGATTACAATGAATTGTAGAAATATTTATGCCAGCGGGTAAATTAAATATAGTTTTTAATTTATGGATTATAACAGTTTTAAATGTACAGCCTTTGATATAATTAGTGGAACAAAGATAATTTCCTACCGTAGTTCCAGAACGAAACCACTGCGCATGATCAGAGGTCAGCTATTTGGTTCACAACTGCACATCTATTTGAGAAACTAAAATCCATTCTATTACGTTGTGTGTCGTGCAATGGAGAATTGTTTCGCGTAAATAAGTAGTGTGGTAAGTGCTATAAATAAAACAAAGTAAAACAAATAAAATAAAGCAAAGAAAATTAATTAAAATAAGGGCGAGAGAGAGAGAGAAAAATAAGCAGACAGGGGGGATTGAACACGCGACCTCACGATGGGAAACATAAGCTCCCTCCACTAGACCACAACATCCCTGCTAGGAACTGTGTATATAAAGCGATGCAATACTCCAGGACTTACTTGTGTAATGCAATTCTATATCAACTTGACGTAATTTAAATCAACCAGACGCGTTTTGCATTACTCGTGAAAATAGACAATCGCCTTGTGTTTTATAAAGAAAGTAATGAAATTTTACAACCGTTATTCATCTTCTATATATTTGACCTGTTTCCTCTAATTAATTTATTTCCCTATGTGTACATATTTATTTATTAACGAAGCCTGGTAACGTGTAGGTATTATCAAAATTAACGACGTTTAAAAAAAATCTTCCTGCTCTGCGCACGCGTCATCATAACATAGCATCTTACAGACTGCTCGACTGAAGCGAACGATACGAATACTGCATGAACGCCGCACGACTTGAACACAAGCACACGTAACAACTTACTGGAGTGAATCGATCTTTAAAACTTTAACTTTCCATCATCAAGAGTTGAGCCATCATTTTTTTCAAAGTCTGTCCTCTATTTTTGGGCACTCCATGGCTGCGCGGATATGAACTCTCCGTACATCCCTTTCCTGAGCCAATGTTTTAAAATCATCCTCTTTATAATTTACTTCCTTCAAATTACGGATAATGTTATTTTCCGCCGAATTTTTGGTCTACCGACTGGTCTTTCTGCTTTTCCTACAAGAAGTTCCAATGCCCCTCTTTTATTTCCCATTCGTGCCACAAGTCCTTCCCATCGCAGTCTACGTTACCTAATGTTACTATCCTGAATTTAAATTGTCTATCGCACCGCGCTACGTTATTAGATTTGTAACCAAGTAAAGCAAAACAATATACACCATTACATGAACTTAATTTAACTTTTGACGTTCTAGGTGTTTTTTTTATTTTCCACGCGCCACAAGAGCCTTACAGCGGGCCTGACCTGTCGAAAGAGAGTTTTCAAACCATACTAACGGACCACACAAGGACATGAGGGCCACCTCCGAGACAACACAACATTAAGACTAACCACATCACTCACTCACACACACACACACACAACCACACACTAAACATGGTTAATGTGATAAAGAAGATTGTGATGTTCTGGGACCGTTAAGACCTTAGCTTTTCCTGAAATTTGTCTCTCAAATGAGGAAAACACATCACCCAGGAACTGGTCCCGACCAGGGATAGAACCGTGACGCTGCGTACGAAGCAGGGACGCTACCAGCAAACCACAACGGTGGACGCTAAGTCAAACAAAAAAGATAGATAGATCATCGGTTGATTAATGTCTTTGACGTCGTCCGATTCCTAATAGCCAATTTTGTCGGTCACTCCAATCTCCTGGTTGTAGGTGTTTCTCCTTCCTGTGTAAATATATTCCCTGACTCCAGAAGGTTTTAGTTGTTTTATAAAACAAAGAATAACATATTAAAAATTGAGGGATTCCGTGGACTAACAACAAACTAACTGACGTTAACTTGTTATTTCACGGATCACATTTTCCGACACCTTGTTGGATGCTCTGTATTGTAATAAAATATTAGCTTATTCCTGGAGGACAGCAGAAGCAGATGTGCCATCCTGTAGTTGGTTCTTACCGAGTGTCTGTTGTGTCTGTTCAGTGGATTTTGCAAGAAAAACAACTGCAGGACACAATGCTGTTAGGTTACATTGAAATAAAGAACTGCGTGTAGAAGAAATCATGATATTCAACGTGAAGTGAGGGTAGTAATGTCACTGTATGTAAAATATTTAACATAGAAGCGTTTAAAATTACAGAAGTCCGTATGTAAACATGTCAACAAGCTTTCAAATTGGGGACTATAAATGAAAATAGTGGAAGATTGATCAATAAATTTAGAATATAATGCTGTGTGGCTGAGAGAATTCTCCACAGATATAGGCCTACTCACATTCAAACGAGCAATCATCAAGATGAATGAAAAATATGTGTGTCTTATTTTTTACATTAGATTCCAGTTTTAAAAAGACACAGCATTTTACTTAATATAATAAAGATGTATGAACAAAGATAAACGTAGTCCAAATATTAATAAATCAGTGATATAGAGGACGCACGTAGTCTTCATAGACTACACGAAGGCTTTCGATAAATTAAACAGACGGATACTAATCTCGAAGCTGGAAACATTGAAAGGAAAAGATGAACTCACAGCGTTGATACACAACATGCTGACAGCCAACTTCATTCAGATCACAGGCGACGTAACCACATCGGAAACAATAACACAAACCAACGGAGTACTACAGGGGGACCCACTGAGTCCCCTACTCTTCAATATCGCCACACACGATGTCGTACAAATGATTAGACAGGAGACGGAGGAAGAGAAAATCTACATATATGCAGACGACATGGTCATCGGATAGAACTCCATACAACACCTGCAAAGAGCAACCAACCAACTTGAGAAATGGGCACAGGAAAACAAAATGGAAATGAACTCGAGGAAAACCGTACAGATGACATTCCGCAACGGAGGTCGAGAATCTGCGGAGGACAGAATCTACCTAGGAATAGAACCTCTAGAGACAGTTAACAGCTTCAAATATCTGGGACTGACGCTGCAAACCACTGCCAGATCATTTAGGATACATATGAAATTCCGTGCATCACGTGCCATAAAAGCCATGTTTGACATCAAAGCAATATCCAGACTGTCACTAAAAACGGCCATGGCCTTGTTCAACGCTAAAATAGTTACCATCGCAACCTATGGAATAGACCTCATTTGAGAGAAATTGAGTCTAATAATTTTGGAAGCAGTCAAATCACGCTTCTTGAAAGCCGCCCTAGGTGCCTCAAAACACACAAAGTCGAGGCTAGCATATGAACTCGCCAAGGAACCCTTCTTCACAGAAGAACTCCGTATGAGGCCACCATCCACAGACAGCTCAAATAGAGAAGAAGAGACAGGAGATATGACTGGACTTTTATGTAACAGAAGCCATGACAAACAGATCCTGGACCAACACCATTGAAGAATTCCATCACCTGGTGAAGTCAATAGCAACGCATGGATACCACCACAAAATATGCAAGACCAAGTGTTTCCATGATCCCGGGAACACCTGTGTGACAACCATTAAATTACCATGTAACCACCTGCACAAGCTATATATGAATCAAATTAATGACAAAACATACGTAACTTATATTTTCTGCGCAAATTGTACGCATTTATTCTATTATTATTATTATTATTATTATTATTATTACTATTATTATTACTATTATTATTACTATTAATTATTATTATCATTATTATTATTAATTATTATTATTATTAATTTTTTTTTTAATTTAACCTATACAAAATTAACACTTGTGAAATTGATATTAAAGCACCGTTGAGGTTATGTAATAAGATGTTAATTATATATTTTTTACCTGGTAAGTCAGTCGTCCTCAACTAAGTTGTTAAACTTCTTCAAGTTATTCTAATATGGAGGCCTTTCGTAAACAATGTTTCATGTTCTGCGTTTTAACTGGAACAGTCGCAGGTAAAACGCAGAAGATGAAACATTGTTTTCGAAAGAACTCCACATTAGAATAAGTTGAAGACGTTTAACAACATAGTTGAGGACGACTGACTTACCAGGTAAAACATTATATAATTAACATCTTATACAAAATTAATCAAAGTTTTTTCTCTATATATACGTTATTTTCAGAGTGCAGTACGAAAGGATATGTTTATTTTTGCATTTATGTTATTGTGCGCTAAAGTAGAAAGTTAACAAAGTGTCTGTATTCTTATTTTACAAAACATTCTCCAATAAAAACATTTATTGATGCTCTGTGAATTAACAACTTAAAAAGAAAGTCGCTATTAACATTTTTTAACGTTTTATTTCGATAATAACCATTAATGTGTAACATGTTGTGTTTAAGGAGGAGCGCTGCTATGTTCTTTCAAAGTTTGATCAATTGCCACAGGAACACACAAATAATAATAATATCGTATTTCAGTTTACTGAAAACTATGTTTTTGCACTTAAACCGTTAATCCACGGAACCGCTCAATTATAACATTCTAAAAGTTGAATACTGCTTATATTTGAATATTTGAGGTCAATCAGAAATCTGCAATTATTCATTTTGCAATTCCAAGTCAATAAATTGCTTATAATAACAACAATAGTATTGTTTGCAAACTGCCTCATATAAACGTAATTGCAGAGATCTTGTTATCAAACAGACGTGCTGTGCAACACATGGCTAGCGCATGCTGCTACATTCTTCCTTCCCGCATCATGTCATTTCATGTTAGGTGAAATAGTCTGTTTAGCAAACCACAAGGTGTTTAACATATGTGATTGTGGCGGTCACGCTCAGGTACTTCCTCATGACTCCGAGCCTGTGCCTCAACGTAGTGTAGAATAAGGCCTAAGAGAGGATTTAGTCCAAATAAATTGTGTCATGAGTGGTGAGTGTGGAAGCAGGAACACTGTAGAGTCGAGACGGGTGATACATTGAACAAAAATCAAGTTGGCTGCGTCTTAAAACACGGACATATGTTTACTTAATAATCTAATCTAAGAGATGTGTTAGATTTTGAATAGCATATAAATGAAACGCAGTTTTATTTGATCGTGAAGAAGAGCCAATTTTCTCTGCAAAGCTTATAACTAACTAACTAACTAATACACTGGCACTATCGAACCCGTATGTTCATGACCGCGCTTGACATAAGCTCTTGATAGATCCCTCTCTTTACAATCACACTACTTCTCTCATGTCATGGTTAATGTTAATCTCCCACCTCATTCTTGATCTAACAACCGGATGTTTTCCCTCTAGTTTTCCTGCAAGAAGCTTCCATGTCCTTCCCATTGCAGTCTACGAGACTTAACTGTTCTTATTATATCTGGCTTCCTATCTTGTAGCTCACTATTATATAGTTTTCTCCATTCACCTGTCGGTTTTTTGGTCCAAAATATTCCTAACAACTTTATTCTCAAATAGTCGTAATCTTTTCTCCTCCCTTAAAGTAAGTTTCCATGTTTCAAATCCATATAATAGAACTGGGAGAATAACAGTTTTATATATTTTCAGTTTAACCTTTTTTGAGAGAAATTAGGACATAAGTCCCTGTATGCATAATAGAATGCATTTCCAGAGCTGAACCATTAGGCGGTGTAATTTCTATGTGCATCTCATTCTTTTTATAATAATTGTCACTTGGTATTTGAATTCAGCCACTTCTTCAAAGTTTCTTTCGTTTGTCATTAACTGTCCATTTCAATTAGGGCCTATATAATATATTTCTATGTGTGACCATAGAGTTGATTTTATTGATTTTACTTTTAACCCAAAATTTCTTAGTGTTAATTAATGGAACACATGTTTTGGCATTAGCTTTGTTTATTAAGTTGCGAATTTCTGCTGTTTATTTGAATTAATTGGCCTCTGCTTACTTTCATTTAAGTCGGTAAAACAATTTTAAACAGATATTCGTTCGACAGAAGTAAATATTTAGACACCACTTGATTACTTACTCGGTCCCATCGCACCGTGTATTACTCACAGTTACACTTGCCAGAACAAACTGTCAAACACAACAATTGTTTAATGACAAACTAACTTATGCACCTCCACTGATTGTATTCTTTCAACAATTTAGTAATAATATAATTTACTAGCTAATACCCGGCGTGCGCCGCTACTCGTAAATAAATGTTAATGTGTTTTACCACCAGCCGTGCGCTGTTATACTTGCCCAGGAATCTACTTATCCCGATCTTCTTGTCATCAATGAAAGACAAAAATGGTTATTGTAAGTTATCCGTAAAAGATAAACATATGCTGTCGGGAAATTTTTGTAGAGTTTTTTTTAGATGTTCATCTGTGTATACATTTAATTTGGTGTATTTGTTATGGTTTAGGCAGCGTAAGCCATTTAAGCGTCAAAATAGGGACTTTATTTCACGTTTTTCACTACAAAGGGTGATTTTTAGGGGTGTAGGAGTTGAGTATCACAATTCCTTATAGCCCATGTTCATTCTGGGAATCTCCACAACATTTTACAAAAAAACTGCATGAAAATCGGAACAACGAGATGGCCACGCAGAGAATACGAACAAACAAACAAACAAACAAACATTGATTTTTATATAGGCTATTAGATTTTATAAACATATAATTAAGATTGAAAAATATTTTAAGTTAGTGTTATAAATACTGCATAAACGACAAATTATATTAGTTTATTATTTTTATACACAACAGATAGGAACTGTCTGCTGGTGTACATTTGTACTTCTTATTTTAATGATCTTACTGTTTTAGATATTACATGAATGGTTTAATAATAGAGGTGATTGTTATATTCTAATGTTTGACCTGCTGAGGGTAACAATGTATTAACTCCACCAGGTAAATTAATTGAATAAATAAACCATCACAGATAGGAATAGAGAACTGCAGCAAATCACACTCTTACTTTACAGGTGAAGAAAATATTACGAGTATTTGATAATAAAGTTCTTAGAAAAATTGATGAACCAAAGAAAGACAAACAGACCGCTGAACGGAAAATATACATAACGGCGAGCTAAATGATTTTCATGCGTGCGGGGAAATAAGCTCTCCATAAATCCCTATTGTGATCTAATGTTTTCCGATCATCCCCTGTATAATTTGTCTGCCTCATATCATGGTTAATGTCGTTCTTAGTCTACCTTCTGGTTCTTTTCCTATTAGAATTTCCATGCCCATTTTTTAGTTCCCATTTGTGCCACATGTCCTCTCCACCGCAATCTTCGAGACTTAGGCCTATATCTGCCTTCCTATATATATCGTTTACACTTCTGCATTCACCTGTCTTTTCCTGTTTCTTTGGTCTATTTTTTTTCAAATATTCATATTTTTTTCTTAAAGTAAGAGTCCATATTACGCATTCATACAATATAACTGGAAGAAGAATGTTTTTATATATTTTAATTTATCGTTTCTTCAAAGAAGTTGGGGCGACAAGAGTCCCTGTAATGCATAACAGCATGAATTGATGCTATGTTTACTCTGTTTCTGCACCTCGTTCCTGTTTGTAATATTATTGTTCCTAGCTACCAGCCACTTCTTCACAATATCCTAATTTTCATTCGCCCTCAATTTCCACTACAGCCTGTAATGCATTTCTACGTGTAAACCTATATTTAATTTTCATGATGTTTACTTCAAGTCTCCATTTCTTAACGTTATTCAATAGAATATCTATCACCTACTACGTCATCATACCAACAGGTTGTTTCAATATAAATAAAACTTGGTTTTGTTTTAGACGTGTCTCTGCTCAGCTGGTCAGTGAAGGGAGATGTGATGAGTAAACACAAATGCAACTCCTCTGTAAGGTTATAAATGCAAACAAAACACAAGCAAACTCTGTCATTTAGGGTTTACATTTTTGTTATCTGTGATCGAGTCGCATTGCCTCTTCCCACGCGCTACGCATAGAGTTACTGTTTATCTATCTAAGTTCTTTAAGGATGTCCAAAGTTTTGTTTGAAAAGTGAAATTGACCACAACAGTGGGCTAACAAGAAGTTTAGATCTCGTTTCTTTCGTTTGTTTCAGGAAGTTTCAAATTATTTTCTATATTTCTACGTGTTTTGTCGTTATTTAGTGTTTTAATGTTCTTTATAGCACACGCTTTGCATAAATCTTATCTTATCTTGAAAATACAAGAAAGGTATAAACCGTTATCAAAAAAAATATGGATAGAATTTTATATAAAGTAAATGGACAGTTGATGAGAAATGAGGAAAGTTTTGAATAAGTGTAATAACCAAGAACAATAATTACGAAAAGGAATGAGGAGCACAAATAAATTAAACACAGGTTCAATTCTGAAAATGAATGCTGTTTTACATTAAGTAAAAGTCCAACTGGGAGAACAACAGTTTTATATATTCTTGTCGTCCCAACTTCTCTCTCCCAGTTGTATTACATGGACTTTTACATTAAGTAATGTAATTCATAGCAACATTCATTGTGTTTAATTTATTTGTGCACCTCATTCCTTTTTGTAATTATTTGTGCCTTAAAGTTTCCTGATATTTGAGGAAAACCCTCAAAAACAATTACCCTGGAATCTTGTCCCGACAGGGGATCGAACCCTGCTCCGCAGCGACACTACCTGAGACCACATTTTCATTATAAATATACAGTTTCAATAGAAATGACCAAGTGTCACGGAAACGAGTTAAAACTTGTAAATAATGTAAAAATTATATATTAATTAAAATAAGTGCATCAGTCGCCATCACCTGAAATAAATTTCTGTTTGAAGAACTTAAGCGGCTAACTGTGTGGTTAACATAGTGTTTCAAACTTGCGCCAAGTTTATTTAACCTTTTTCTAGAATTGATTTGAGGTCGATCGAAAGAACATTTTAAAATCTATTAATTTACATAAGGCATTTCAATAGACTTTTATATTTGCTTTATTTGGATGTTTCAGAAGTTAGATTGGATTTAGGATTTTCAATTGTAAGCCTATTTATTTGAGTAATAAATAAGAAACGTAGATCCATATACGGGCATACGTTTACTGTAGTTAACTTCATTTATTTAATTAATTCAAAAATTATTGCGCACGCTGTAGCATAGATCTTCTCCATTCGCCTGTCTGTTCATCTCTCTTTAGTCCTAATTTACCCTAAAAACTTCAATGTCAAATACTCGTAATCCTTCACGTCTCTTAACAGGAAAGTTCAACTTGCTACATTTCGGGGTTGCCAACCTAAATAACTATACTGTAATATTACATGTACACCCACGTGCGGGAAGTAAAACCATTGCCCTCTATATATACTACGTGCAATGTATATATACAAAAAATATCCAAAAGGTAGAGTTGAATATACATTATACTAAACAAATCACTGCATTTTAAATGAACTGAACTTTATTTGAAACAATTTTAAATAATAAATACGTACTTGCTGCCATGTTATCAACAATTGTTCTCAAGGCCTCCTGTTGTTTCAACTAATAAACATTGCCCACATTGTTAACGTTAGTCAATTGTTTATAATGAATGTAAATATTTCGAACATAGATATTATTTTACTATTATTTATTATTTTGAAAACACCATCGCGCAAAAAATAATGTACAACGCACGTTTGTGAAGTGTTTTGCAGAATCTCGGAAATTAAAAACCGAGCTCTGGCTCGGTTATTAAACATTTTGCTCGATTCCATAAAATCCACTTTCCAACCTCGCATCATAATATACAATTTGTTTTCCCAATAGGCCGTAATGCAGGCACAACATAGACTGAGCAGGTCTATAAGCTCATTATATAATCGATTCTGAGTTGAACGGAACATCTTTTACATGTCAACAATTCAGCTGTGGACCTAACTTGTGGACAGCGTTGTAAGTAAAAGTACCAACTTAGGCAACGTAAAAAAAATATGATATATAAATAATTTTAGAAGGTAAAATATGGTATACTCAACGAAATAGAGAAGGTCCGATATTTATAAATGTAATTAATTGTCACTGGAAGCTTGGACGATAAGCCTAGATAAAATAAACATTGTTAGAATCAACACAAAATCACTCGCCGAACTCCTTTCATCATGTTACTACTGTTGTGCTGGTTATATGAGTGAAATGGATAAATTTATGTTACAACCAAGTATTACTATCCGCAATAGAGAAACATCACCTTTCTTTTTGGAATTCGTTATACGCATTCAGTACTTGTTTTCTTATTTTTCCATGGTGCGACAGGCTAGAAGGCCCTTGGCATACTAGTCGGCTGCTGGCCTCACATCCAAATGTGTAAATCGCAGAAGCGGGCGAACATACAGCCAGTGTATGGGTGACATGTGGTCAGCATGTCGGGTCCCACAGCCGTTACAAATGGATTTCTCAACCTACAGATGTTACTTAATGCCTCACGATGCTGAGATTCCATGAGAAAATGTCTTACCCCACGGGGACTCGAACCAGCGCAAGTCTCCAGCTGTTCACCAAGGCGTTCACCTTAAACCACTCGGCGCGACTGTTTACTTGTGTTGAAGCATCTGATGAAGGAGCGAGAGTCAAGAATATTCACAATAAAAATTATAATAAAATCTGGTTGAACGAGCCAGCAGTCCAGTACCAGCTGTACCTCGTCCGGTTGTAACGTAAACAAACCAGATGTATGACTGCATTTCCATTCGTCGAACAGTGGTTTTAACTTTAAGTACGTGTTTAATTAAATGAGAAAACAGTAACATTAATGTACACTACAGTTTGTTAGATAATCAGGTGCCGCATAAGGATAAGTTTTCAATTATGTTTCAAAAATGACTGATGCAAATTTTCATTCTAAATATAGGGGATTTTAAAAGTAATTGAAATGTTCCTTCAACTTAAGGCATTTATCGCATTTTTTAAACAAACATTTATATTTTCCTCACGTAATCATTCACTTACTACAATATTAAATTGGCGGTACTCTTTTTTTTTTACTTTTATTATTTCAATTCATGCAGGTGGATTCCTGGCGTAGAATCGTCTAACGATTCTCAAACGGGGCCATATTCATGAAACTAATAAGGGGTGATAATGTTACAATTAATGACAATTAATAACATTTATTTAACTAACAAGATGTATTAACATTGAGGTCAGGGTGAGTTACTTCTTAAACAAAGACTCAGACACTTGGAAGTTAAACAACTCTGTAATTATAATAAATAAAGTTTAGTTAAAACATTCATCAGGATATAGTCCCGCGGCGTAGTCGAGTGGTTAAGGCAAGATGCCCTGGCACAGAGTTATGGGATTTGCACTGGTTCGAGTCTCCGTGGGGATGACATTTTGTCACGGCATTTCGATCAATATGGGACCGGTGACCGCACAGCATCGTGAGAAATTTGGGTAGCTACAATAAGTTGCAACTCCATGTTGAAAAAAGAAACATATAACGGTTGTGGGACCCTACATGACGAGCACTTTTTACCTCTACACACGCTCGATTATTGTGATTAACACATGTTGATGTGAGGCCAGCAGCCGGCTGGTAGGCAAAGGGCCTGAATTGAAAGCCTACAGTAAAGAAGGCATATAACTCAATAAGCTTTTAGTATATGTTGATCCTATAGGCGATAGCGAGGCACAATGTACTGAGTAGCACTACCCGTTAGGCCTATATAATGCAAATGGACAGTAATAACAAATTGTGGAGATTCTGAAGAAGTGGCTGAAATCAAGTTCCGGAACAATAATAATAATTACAAATACACAAATAATTATAAACAGGAATGAGATGCACAAAGAAATTAAACATAAGCTCAAATCTGGGAACGCGTGTTATTACGCATTGCAGGAACTCTTGTCATTCCATCTTATCTAAAAAAACATAAAAATATAGAAAACGGTTATTCTTCCCGTTATATTATATGTATGCGGAACATGGATTCTCGCATTAAGGGAGAAAAAAATATTACCAGTATGTGAAAAGAAAGTTCTTACGAAATATTTTGCACCAAAGAGAGATGAACAGGTGAATGGAGAAGACTGCGTAAGCTACATGAAGTTACAACAATTAGATCTAATAATCACAGTTAAATCTCGTAAACATGGGCAGGACATGTGGCATGAAGGGGATCAAAGAGGGACATGAGAAACTCTGTGGAAAACAAGAGGGAAAGCGCCCAGTAGGTAGAAAACACAATAGCATTAACCCAGGTAAATTATACAGGGGATGATTGCAAAGCATTATCATAAGTAATGCCACGAGTGATTTCCAAATTATCGATAAATTCACGACTCACGAAGTGAGGAGTGAATTTATCTAGAGAATTTGGAAATCAAGAGTGGCATTTGTTAGGACTATTTAACGAATATAATTAAGCTATTTGCCCACAAATCATTATTTAAATATAATTACTTTAAAATATTTATTTATTTAATGTAAACGGCGATGTTTGAAAACAAATGAGAAACCTTATGTTTCGTTTCTCCATCCACTGCAACAAGATCATATAATGTTTGTTATATATTGCCATCTGGCGTGGGAAACTTGAAATATCATCGCAATATTATAAGAATGCATCCTAGTGGAGAAAAAATTAAACACATCAAACTGTATATTATAACCAAAATTATAGGTTATTAATTTATTTTTTAGTAAACAACTCGGTAAAATCATTATTTAAAAACACAATTATTGAACACAGAATTATCAAAAAGAACTCGGTAATATCATTATTTAAAAACACAATTGTCAAATTTGTATTTCGTCTATATCTTCATTTGAAGCACAGCCAAATCTTGTTTCTGCCATTTTTAACATTCAAATATGGCGGCTTTACTGTTGCCTCAGTCACTGCAGAATAATGGTCAGACCTGTTCAGAATATTAAAAAGGAGGAGCCTTCTTTAATATGGTAATCATAACACTGATAAATATTTCGTGAAACACGACTCTGATTGGTTGTAAAACAGAAATCATTGAAACGTGATTGGTCACTGAGTCCCATTTGAGGCATGAGTTAAATAGTCTGAGAAAAGAAATGTATGTCCATAACCTTCGGGTTCAATAATGACACTGTGTTATCAGTTTAACAGTAAAAGATGATTGTGTGACAGGAATGTTCAGGCACTGTTATTGAGAGATACAAACAGTAAATTCACTTACCTTCTCCATTCAGGCTCGAGTTTAAACACGTTCACTTAAAAGCGGTACATTTGTTATGGTTCATACTTACACACGCGCACTTGCATTATTTTACAACGAGACGGTAAAAGTTCCATTACTTACAAGGTTCACGTAGGATGCACTGAGAACACTATCGTGATTAATGTTCATCTGTTAAAAAACATAAATTTGTATAACTTTTAGAATAATATATTAATGCAGTAACTGACTTTGTTAAATTTATCAAAATGGCTAATTACATCTCAGTAACCGCACACGTTCTGAACCGAGGCACGCTGGGAAGATCTAACTCGATGCGCCACCTATCAAAACATTATTACCAACATGATTTGTCCCGCGCGAGCGAAATCGCCAATATTTTATTGAAATATAAATCAATTTAGCGGCTCAATCATAATGGTATAGCAAATATTATATAATTTATTCTTCAATTTATGCCTCTAGGATTTTTATATGCTAAACGTATTAGGCTATTTTATGTCAGATTTCCACCTGTGAATGATGTAACAGAACAAGTGACTGCTAGCGTCAAGTTAGCCAACATCAAACGAATGTTGATAATATTTATACAAAGAAATCTTCATTTGTGCATTGTTACTTTTTTCTATATTTGTGACAATTAATTGTTGGTATTGTTAATAGGAGAAAATTCCTATGGCATGTCATATTTAGACTTTCATTTTGAATTTCGAGTAATTAAATAAAATGTATATAGGCCTAGTGACATTTAACATGGACTCGATTCTGGAATTGCGTTACAGGACTCTAACTCACTCACTACCCGGATACATACCTATCCAGAGCTAATGCTATCCAACCATCCGCTGTATAATATGCTTATCTCAAATCATAGTTAAGGTTATTCTTCCACCTCATTCTTAGTCTCAATGCTGGACGCTTTATCTCTGATTTTCCTACAAGCAGATTCCAAATAGCACTTAGTAACTAACCTATTTTGCAGTGTCGAACCCATAAGTTCATGGCCGCATGTACATAAGTTCTCCATATATCCCTTTCCTGAACTAATATATTCCAATCATCCCCCATGCAATCCACCTCCAATCATGCTTAACCTCCCACCTCATTCTTGGTCTACCAAGTGAGCGATTTCCCTCTGGTTTTCCTTCAAGAAGTTTCCATGCTCCTCTTTCACTCCTTATTCGCACCACATGTTTATCGCAGTCTACGAGACTTTACCGTTCTTACTACATCTGATGTCTTTATAAAGATCCTGTAGCTCACTGTCATTCATCTGTCTAAAGTAAAAAAAAAAAAACTTTATGCTCTAATACTGATAGTATTTTCTCCTCCTTTGCATATTATGATGATCATCTTTGACCTGCCTCATGGACTAGTGGTCTCAGCGTCTCTGACTACAGTTCATAAGGTCCCGGGATCGATTCCCGATCAAAGCATAGGAATGTTTCCTTAAAGGGAATTATTTCTGTGTTTGCCCATGGTCTGGAAATTAGGTTAAGTTTAGGTTAAGAACCCTCCTGGCGCTTCATTATCATTTATCACCTATCATATCATCGGGGTAACGTAACTCCGCCTTCCAGGTGCCCCAACTTAGGAAATTGATTACAATTCCGCCAATGTCAGGGTAGAAAGCCAGAAATGTCATAAAAGACTACGTGGTGGCATTAGAAAAAAAAACATTATAATCATAGTATTAACTACACTCTTTAAGAAGACTGCAAACATGTATTAAGTAGTTCTGTATTAACGGATGACGTACTTGTTAAAGGCAGCTCAGAGCGTCATTGCTAATCAATGGCGCTTTAATCAAAAATAAAAATGCCATAATGACTGATTAATCATTCCAATTAAATTATACCTATAATGATCTTCTTTGTGTTATTGTTGTTTCGGAGGTGGTACTTACATAAAGACGTTAAAACACACACTTTTATATTAATCTTAAGAGTGTAATAAATTACATGAATCAATTGAGAAACTCAGTTTCTGATGCCAAGTTCTTTATTTAAAACATGAAACTAATAATCTTCTTATAAGTAGTGTAAACTGATAAAACTTGAGACCTGTTTAAAAAAATATAGCAGTGTATAATAGCAGTTAGCAGTGTCTAGGAGCGTAACTGCATATAATGAGTAGTGTATTGTATAAGTTAATACAAGTAGGTAACACTGTGTAGTAATACAACAAACTTATCTTGAAAAGGAATTTTCTAAAATTTGCATTAACAACTTTTCTTGCTTAATGGATTTTTGTTCTTCTTTAAGTTATGTTGACATTTTGATAACTTTCACTAAAGAATAATATTACGGAACAACAATGCAACAGAGCTACTAAGTTTCGCTTCCACATACGGCCGTCTCTGCCACCATAACATGCATCTGGTACTCATTTCCGTTAGGAGCTGAGTCAACACCAGGGCCGCGATGCCGCAGAACGTTTGCTCCAGCTAAAAATCCTAACCCAATCGAAGATCGAAACCACGACCTTCCGGCTTGTAGCATGATTGTTCAAACAAACTATGCTATGCCATGAGCCTATAAAATTGCTTCAAATAATGAACATGTTATTTTTACTGGATCAGAATTAATGAATAAACTAATTAAAATGGAAATACTCTGAACATGTTGATTTATTAAGCTACGAGGAAGGTAAAATTGTGTCATTTATGTGCTGGAATGTACACGTAAAATTATACAGGGCCTAAATATGTGAATGTTCCTAAAAAGTTTAGAAAATAATAGCTTCATAATATTTTTGTGTCATTTTTCATATTATAAACAATTTGTTATTATGATTTCATATTTTGGTGTAATTTTCTCGATATAAGTCCTCGCTATAACTGTGTAACTTATTTTTCATTTCTCAGTCAGCGTTTGAGATTCTTTGAAAGTTATTTGGAACAAAAATTCTCATTTTCTGTAATGTTACATGTTACCCGTCCTAACTCATTGTGTTGTACCTGTGCCAGTTATATACTTACAAACATTACTTGAGTATAAGGAAATTGATAGGCTACTTTGCAAATTTTGATGTTTTTTTTAGATTTATTTAGCCTGGTGGAGTTAAGACCATGTGGCCTTCTCTTAATTAACTCTAATATTAAACACTAAGTAAAAATTTGATCAAAAGATAATATCTAATATACGTATTACGATCTATAATACAACCAGTTAATATTAGTTAAAATTAAGACTAAAACTAATAATAAAATGTATCCAAGCAAGGCATATTAATTGTCCCTGTCTAGTGTATATAAAAAACAGGAACATAATGAGATATAGAAAAATAATTTTACGATTTTACAATATTTAAAACAAAACAAACAAAAATATTTGTTATTCTTAATATTATTTTCATAAATAATTAAATATATTAATATTGCTAAAAGAATACTATCAGTGAGGTGAATAAGTTAGTTTGTTATTAAATAATTATTTAGTTTGTTTTTGAAGGATGTTATAGTTTGACAGTCTCTGACATAGGGCGGAAGGGAATTCCATGTTTTGGTAAGTGACACCGTAAAAGATAATGAATAATATACAGTGTGATGAGGCGGGAAATAAAGGACAATATGCTGATGGGATCGAGTGTCAAGATTATGTGTGTCGGATAGTCTGATGAAGCGGCGTGATAAATAATTAGGCGATGATGTGTGAAGTATTTTATAGAAAAGGGATAGGGAATGGACAGTTCTACGATCTCTTAGACGAAGCCACGATAATTGTTCCAGGGACGGTGTAACATGGTCAAATTTGCGAATTCCACAAATAAAACGTGCGCAAGAATTATGAACACGTTGAAGTCTTTGAGTGGAAATAATATTTAAGTCTGTAAAAAGAGTGTCACAATAATCAAAATGGGGCATTGCAAGTGTTTCTACTAACATTTTCCTAAGGGCGAATGGCAAACAATTTCGTACACGATTTAATGAATGTATTATTGAGAAGACTGTTTTGCATGTATGGTTTATTTGTGTATTCCAATTTAAGTTTTTGTCAATAAATACTCCTAGAATTTTTACTGTCTCACTCTAAGGGATTTGAACTCCATTTAGTGACACAAGCGTAACTGTGTTTAGGTTAATTGTAGGTAATAGCCTCTGATGACCCATAATGATTGATTGTGACTTTCTAGGATTTAATTGCAGTCCATATTTAAATGTCCAAGTCATTAGTGAGTCAAGATCCTCGTTAATTTTGGCAACAGCGTCATTTAGTGAATATTTGTCTGTGTGGATGTAGATTTGCATGTCGTCTGCAAATAAATTATGTTTGCAATGCTTTAGGGAGTTAGATATGTCATTTATGTACATTGAAAAAAACAAAGGTCCATGTACCGAACCCTGTGGAACCCCAGCTTTACGGAAGGACCAAGAAGAACATAATGTATGATTTCTTATAACAGATTGCTGGCGCTCATGAAGGTAGGAATTGAACCATTTCGTGGCACTATCAGAGAGTAAGAGGTTTTTAAATTTATGCAACAATAAGTCCAAGTCTACCGTGTCGAATGCTTTACTAAAATCCAGTAATTTAGAAAGAATTGTAAGTTTTTTATTATCGGCAGCTTCGCGTATGTCTTCGCAAATATTTAGTAGAGCAGTATTTGTATTGTGTCCTGTCCTGAAGCCTGACTGAAATTTATCTAGAAGGTTGTATTCATTTAGGTATTCAGTCAGTTGTTTATGGACTAATCGTTCCAGAGCTTTTGAAAGGGTAGGTAAAATGCTAATAGGTCGAAAGTCGTTCGGGGTTGAGGGCGTTTTAACTTTAGGCAGTGGGCGTACGAGGGCTTGTTTCCATAATGAGGGATATGTAGAAGTTTGTAGTGAGGAGTTAAAAATATGAGTTATAATATGTAGTATAGCTTCGATTATTTTATTCAGTAAAGTAATATTCATACGGTCAGTTCCTTCTGCTTTGTTTTTTATTCGCATGGTGGCTTTCTTTACGTCGTAGTCTGTAACATATGAGAAGTGGAAATGTTCTCTGTCGGGTTGATTTGTCAGTGATAATTCATTTATTGTTTGTTCTTTAACCTTTGGAGTAGTAGTTATACCTGTGAAGTGATTATTGAGTGTTTCCAGGGAAACAGGTAATTTGTCTACCTGTGTGTCTTTTCTCCGAATTCCCATTCTATTCAAGTTTTTTTTCAGATTTCTGAAGTATTGGTATCTGTTAGGCAGTATAAATGTCTAAGTTTGGCGTTTCTTATAGCTTGATTTGTCTTGTTACGTAACTGTTTATATTGAGTGAGATTTGTGTCTGTTTTGTCGAGTCTATATTTCTTATGTGCTGCGTCTCTATCAGTAATCAAGTTACGAATTGAAAGAGTCATGCAGGGTGCAGGGCGTCGTTTCACGAGTTTAGTTTTTAGTGGGGCGTGTCTGTTGTATAATTGTAGTATAAAGTCATTTAGTGTCTCAACTTTTTCATCTACAGAATGCAGCGTCCATATTGAATGCCACGGCATCTGCATAGCTTCTTCAATTAGGGCTGCATTGTCTATATGTTTTAAGTCTCTATACGTAATAGTCTTTCGAGTCGGTTTAGGGCACTGCAGTGAATATGCTAAGAATATAATATCATGTGCTGATATTCCCGGGGCTGGCAGTTGCCCGTGAGTAAGTACTCTGTCTGGATTATTAGTTGCAATTAAGTCAAGTAACGTCTCAGAGTGATGAGTGTGATGTGTAGGTCGTAGGGGTAGGAGAGTCATATCACAAGCCTGGAACGTAGCCATCAGTTGTTCTGTACGTCTGTTATCAGTGTCTAGTAAATTTATATTAAAGTCGCCCATAACGATAACGTGTTCATATTGTATTCGCGCGTTTTGTAAAGTGGACTCAATTTCAGCGATGGCTTTTATTTTAGGGGGTTGGTATACTACACAGAGAAGACATTTTTTGAAACTGACAAATATTTCTATGAACATAATTTCGGCAGATGGTTCGTTATTAGATAAATACACAATTTTAGGAGTAAGGTCTGTTCTAACGAAGGCTCCAATACCGCCCCCGCGACTGTAAACACGATCGTGTCTAAGAAAAGTATAACCTCCATGTTAATTAAAGAAGAGGTAATGGCGGGATTTAGCCACGTTTCAGATATGAGAAGAGCATGAATATTTAAAGAGAAGAAAATTGTTCTGATTTCATCTATGTGTGCAGTAATACTTTGAGCATTGAAATGGGCTACCTGCAAGGAAGTATGGTATGTGGATAAAGCTATTTCTGAAGCATTCCTTGAAGTAGTGGGGTCGAGAAAGGGTGTGGGAAGGTTATTGTCCTGTAGCCTCTCAAAGACTGTCAAAGGAAAAATCATCATTTAAACGAAAAATGGTCGTAAAATATTTCAACAATCTTACAAACTAAACTTGGTATCACTTTACTATTTACTAAGAATATCTTAATTATATGTACTATTAATAAAATGTTTAAAGTGATAACTGTCGGTTATTCACTGGCCGTGTTCGCACTAATTATATTTCTGAGGCCCGGGGAATGATGCGGTTGTTATCTCCTTCTTTAACATGGATTGCTCCGTCAATTGTCCACACATTTGTTACACCATATTTGGAGATGCATTCTTTTAATAGCTTATACCTCATTTTTGATAAGTCTTCCCTAATTGTAACACCACTCCCTTTCAGCTGTTTTTTGTTCTGGAAAACCTATCTCCTTTTCCTATAGCTTACGAATTTGACGATAACCGGTCGTGGCCGGTCCGCCTTTCTCCCCACACGATGACTCCCATCAATATCACATGTTTCTAATTTAATACCTATTTTAGACGCCACATCGATAGCTATTTTTTTGTCTGTATCCTCAGCGTCCATCTCAGGGATGCCAAAGATACGTAAGCATTGGCGGCGTTGGTACTGTTCAAGGGAATCAGTTTTTCCGCACAAGAGTTGTTCTAGTTTCATTATTTTAGCGTCCCTTTCCTGTAACGACAGTTCCAACTGTTTAATGACCTCAGTGTTCCGATCTATGGTTGTTTTCAACTCACTCACTATAGCCTCACGCACCGAGTCCTTTAGCAGCTGCAACATGGCAGGGTCCCTCAAACATTCCTGCATCACACGCTTTGTCATTTCTTCTTTATTCTCGTCGGAATACTTTGTTTTGCGTGGCGCCATTATTACAGAATAAATGTACACACAAATAAATTCAAAATATCCGATACTACCTGTAAAACACAAACAATCACCTGCTGAAAACTGTGCAAAAACACGAGCGACCAGTATATTCACTACTCACTGTCCGCCATGACACATGGATGTTAAACCTTGATAAATCGTGTTGTCCAAAATTTTTGTGTGCGACATATATTATGAATATAGATCGATAGTAAAAAAAATTAGGTTTTGGTGAACCTGAAGATCACGTTATTTTTTCCCCCGTAAAGTGAATATAAATCCATGATATATCTTAGTTTGAAATATTCCATTCTTCCTCACATGTTTTTTTTATTAATATAATTTAAAGTTTTATAGTTAATTTCATACACTAGAATTTTATATTGTGGTGTTAAAACATGCTTTTAAAAAATAACTTGATGTTATGAAATTCTTGTTCAAATTTGGAAGTTTTCCCTTTTTATTTTCTAAAGATTACAGAAAACAGTGCACGATACAGAAAATCTGAATACAGGCTTGGATTTTGTATCCCTCTATACCTGAGTCGTCATTTCAGGTTTATTGTCTTCTTCAATTATGTACATTTTTTTGTTACAATGAACTATGTCATTTTTTATGTTTTTTATTTCTTTTCAAAATTACAAAAAAAAATTGATATGATTAAAAAAATCTGAACACGGATATGGATTGAGGAGAGTCTGTTTAACAAGAATCGTTGTAGCAGAAACAAGTTTTGAAATGCATATCATTGTAATTAATATAATTATGTCTGTATAAACCTGTTATTACGTGTGGCGCTAGTATTTGTTTATTGTGATTCCAAGAACTAGATGACCACATCAATAGGATGGATAACAGTAGAATTCCGAAACAGATTCTTCATTACAAACCAATAGGAACAAGAAATGTTGGAAGACCAAGTAAAAGATGGACAGCATGAGATCGGAACAGACCTTGATGCTGATGATGATGTTGCTGAGATTCAGGTGACAAGACATCGTTACCCAAGTGAGCTCTATGCACATTTTAAGGCTGATTGTGTTTCATTTAAAAAGAACAGAGAATTTAATTCAGGGACTAAGATTGATTTTAGAAATGCCTTTGAGAGAGTGAATTGTTACAAACTGAGGAAGATGATACAAAACAAGTTGAGACAGTTACATTACTTAACATCATCTTCAATGTTCAGTAACACTAATTGGACGGTGTTATGCAACAACCGGGTATGCGCCATCATCTAATTTCCGAGAAAAATTAGTTAAAAATTATTTTTAACTCTAGCAAGAGCTATTTAATTATTTGTGTCTTGATAATCACTTATATGATAATACAGTACATACTGTGTCAGTAAAAACAATTTACATTTATTTTAACGGTCAATATTTCAATACAACATTTAGATGTAATGAGCATGATGTGATAATCGTTCTGCATCAATCAGTTAAGCGCCACAAGGTGGCGTTTACACTGTCGATGCGTATTAGTATGGGATATTTTATTATGTATCAATGAGCCAAGCGCCAAGGAAATGCGTATGCACTGCTGATATCACAATGTTAGTAGTGTTTGTTTGCACAATTGATATCTTGTTACGTAATATTCATACGTATTACATTGTGAAATGTGCGCGTTAAATTAATAAATACAATTCATGCCGGACTGGTCGAAGGTGGTAAGCCAGACGAAAAAAGTACCTTGGGCGAAAGAGTGACGATCTTTCACCTTAAAAATACAACCGTCAAGAAATGCGGACATGGGTTCAACTGGGGTAAAATTTTCCGGAGGTCAATTAGTCCCCCATTCGGTTCTCCGGGCGGGGACTACCTCAGGGAACCCATGCCAAAGGCTCAAACACAGGGACATGTTCCTAGGAACATGGAATGTTAGGACTTTATACAATAGTGGGGCACTAGAGATATTAACGCGGGAATTAGATAAATCGCCCTTGGATATAGTTGCTTTACAGAAAGTTAGGTGGCCGGGAGAAGGTGTTCAGGAATCAGGAAGCTTTACGTTATACTACGGGGGTACAGAGACACCTGCATTTGGAACGGGTTTTTTAGTCAGAAGGAGGATCCTATCCGCTATCCGAGATATTAACTTTGTTAGTGATAGGATATCATACATAATTCTAAAGGGTAAAAGACATGATTTTATAATTGTAAATATACATGCCCCCACAGAAGATAAAGATGACAAGATCAAGGATGAGTTCTATGAAGAATTAGAATGCTTATTTGATAGCCTTTCACGATATCATATGAAAATTAACTTAAAAAATTAAAGTAGTCCCACGACAGGCCTCAGGAGGTTAAGGCTCCCACTTTTTCTAGACAATCGGCACTTGATGTCAGCCGGGTTGTCAGCCCTGCATGACGGCTGCCTTTACCCCAGAACAAGCGTCTGGTACTCATTTCCGTAAGAGGCTGAGTCGACCCCAGGGCCATAGTGCCGCCAGAAGGTTTTGGTCAGTTTAAAAATCCTGACCCCACCGGGACTTGAACCGTCGACCTTCCGGCTTGTAGCTCAGCGCCTTAACCACTACGCTACGGCGTGCCCCCGAAAATTAACTTAGGAGATTTTAATGCAAAAGTGGGGCGGGAAAGATATATTCAAACCAACAATAGGCAAATTCAGTCTTCACGAAGATAGTAACGACAACGGGGTTAGATTAGTCACATTTGCAACATCGAAGAATCTCATTGTTAAGAGCACAACATTTCAGCATAAGGATATTCACGAATACACGTGGACGTTCCCAGATGGAGAAACTCGGAACCAGATAGATCATGTATTAGTGGATAAACGCTGGCAGAGTAGCATCATCGATGTTAGATCAGTTAGAGGGACAAACTGCAATTCGGATCATCATCTGGTCAGAGTGAAAATCAGACAACGGCTATTACTTATGAGAGGAACAAACGATAAAGATGATTATGTAAAATTTGATTTAAAAAATTGAAAAATTATGAAATGCGGCTGGAATACCAAATCAAAATTGCTAATAGATTTGAACTACTGGAACCTTCAGATGACAATGTGGCAAACGAAGAAGAAACTGATATAAATAAAGAATGGTAGGCTATAAGAGATACATTAAATTGTTAGTATCAGAAAGCATTGGTTGTTTAAAAAAGAGGCAAAACAAGAAATGGTTTGACGAGGAATGTGCCGACATTGTAAAGAAAAGAAAGCTAGCAAAATGAAATGGTTACACGAGCCAAATAAGGTAAATTTAGAGCAATTGGGTAGTGTTAGACGGGAAACCACCAAGTTACTAAAGAGTAAAAAGAGGAAATATTTGAGAGAGAAGATTAATGATCTTGAAATGAATGCAAAAAAATAGGAACATTAGAGAATTATATCAGGGAATTAGTATAGAGAAGAAAGGGTTTCAGGCTAGAACAAACAAAATTTGGAATGAAGATGGGAATATGATTGCAGATTCCTGGAGTATATTAAGTAGATGGAAAAGTTACTTTAATCAGCTATTAATCGTACATACAGAACAGGACATTGAGGAGGATAATTTACAGACAGCAGCAACGCTAGTCACAGAGCCAAGTGCATTAGAGTTTGAAATGGTGATTGAAAAATTGAAGATGTATAAAGCATCAAGTTTAGATGAGATACCAGCAGAACTGATAAAATCCGGGGGAGAAAAATTGATGGACATGATATGCTGGTTGCTTAGTAGATTTGGGAAAAAGAAGCTCTTCCAGACGAATGGAAATAATCAATTATCGTACCAATTTATAAGAAAGGAGAAAAAACTGATTGCAACAACTACAGGGGCATCTAATTACTTTCAACATCGTACAAAATTCTAACAAATATATTAGTAAGCAGACTTACTCCCTATATTGATGCCATTCTAGGAGATCACCAATGTGCATTTAGAAGAAACAGGTCTACAACAGATCAGATTTTTAGTGTAAGACAGATTTTAGAAAATAAATGGGAATATAATAGTACTGTACATCAACTATATGTAGACTTCAAAAAAGCATATGATTCAATTATGAAGGAGAAGTAATATAGTATCGTGCTGGAGTTCTGAATTCCTAAAAAGTTAGTTAGACTTATACGAATGTGTCTAAATGCCACAAAGAGTAGGGTGCGTGTGGGCAAACAATTTTCGGACACTTTTGAAATCCAGAATGGGTTGAAGCAAGGAGATGCACTATCTCCTCTACTATTTAATTTTGTACTAGAGCATGCCGTTAAATCTATAGAGAATGAGGAAGGCTTACAACTCAATGGTATTAATAAGCTGTTGTTTTATGCCGATGATGTAGTATTGTTGGCTGATAGCGAGGAGATACTAAGGGACAATATGCACACACTATTGAATAACACTAAGAAATTAGGACTGTAAGTAAATGTCAATAAAATTAAATATATGGCCACAGGTAGAAATACATTATATAATGGAAATGGACAGCTAATCAGAAATGAGGGGAGTTTTGAGGAAGTGGCTGAATTCAAATACCTAGGAACAATAATCACGAACAGGAATGAGATGCACAAAGAAATTAAACATAGGCTAAATTCTGGATATGCGTGCTATTATGCATTGCAGAGACTCTTGATACCCAAACTCCTTTCAAAAAACGTTATACTGAAAATATATAAAACTATTATTCTACCTGTTATATTATATGGGTGCGAAACATGGACTCTTACTTTAAGGGAGGAAAGGAGATTACGAGTATTTGAGAATGAAGTACTTAAGAAAATTTTTGGACCAAAAAGAGATGAACAGATAGGTGAATGGAGAAGACTACCTAACAATGAACTACATGGTCTTTATATAAAGCCAGATATAATAAGAACAGTTAAGTCTCGTAGACTGCGATGGACAGGACATGTTGCGCGTATGGGGAATGAAAGACTTGCATGGAAGCTTCTTGTAGGAAAGCCAGAGGGAAGGCGCCCATTTGGTAGACCAGGAATAAGGGGAGAATAACATTAACTATGATTTGAGGGAAGTAGATTATACAGGGAATTATTGGAAAGCATTGGCTCAGGATAGGGATGTATGGAGATCTTATGTCCGCGCGGTCATGAACCTACGGGTACGATAGTGCCAGTGCGTAAGTAAGTAATTAAGTAAGTAAGTAAGTAAGTATATAAATCCAATTTATTCATACAATTATGACATAAAAAAACACATAGAAACGAAAAAAGCATGTTGTAACAATTTTGTAAAATAAATTTTTTATACTTTGGAGTAAAACATCGATAGACATCCATCAAATTTTACACTCATAACACGCACATGTAACTGTAATCAGTGGAACAACAGTAAATAATAAAAATAATTTATATATATCTATGTATATATATATATATATTAATATTAAAATGTTTATTGAACAAAATTAGAAAGAGATACACGTTTTATTTCACAAAAAAATAGGAGAACGAATTTTACTAGCTGATGACCTCCTAACTCCGTCGCCTCTGAACTGACAAGCGGCTGATTTTTTAAATATGTATGTTTATAATGTAGTAGCATATGGACTTGATGCGCGACGCAGCTCTTATAAACCATATCTACATTATTCTCAGCTCTGGATGTCGTTATAACAATACAACATCACACTGACTTGACAATCTTCACTGTTTATTGTAGCGCCAAACCAACAACATAACAATATAAGAGCGGCAACATGTACCTGCAGTGAGACAGCGCAGCTCTTATAAACCATATCTACATTATTCTCAGCTCTGGATGTCGTTATAACAATACAACATCACACTGACTTGACAATCTTCACTGTTGATTGTAGCGCCAAACCAACAACATAACAATATAAGAGCGGCAACATTTGGCGCTAAGCTGAATGATGCAACATTTAGGTTAGTATTTGTGAAGATATAGTTCCGTAGCCGTTTGTTGTTGAACACAGTATCTCTGATAGCACTGATGGAGTTTATCTTTTTCTTTAATAATAAGGCTATATTTATAGATTTGGCGCTAAAAGTGTGCGTACGCTTACTTCATGACTCAGTGCAACAAATTACATTAAAATATCTCTTTTTTATGGCGCTTAGCCGGTTGTTGTAAAACGCCGTCCATTTTTAGTTGTTCGAATAGATGTGGTATAGGTTAGTATCATTTTTTTAAACTGATTCGTCGGGCTGCTTTGTCCTTTACTATTCCATATGATGGGTGACGTGGTGTGGGATGTGTGAGTAATGTACAGTCGTAAGTTTGTTGTTCTTGTGTTAACTTAGGAGATTCCCCAAAAACAATAGAAGAAATTTGAAATTTAAATCTATAGGGAACTTTTTAACTATCGTTCAAATAATAATTTCATTAGTAAATTGATTTAAATATGTTTAAAAATTTTTCTTGTGATAACTGTGACGTTAAGAAGCAACGACAACTGAATGTGAAATTAAAAAAAAAAAGAGTTAATATCTGAAAGGTGTATACTTTATTAATTGCAAATTTTACAATTATATATTAGATGTATAAATTTATACAGTTTACCCTGTCAGGTAAATGTTGCATTTATTTTCAAATGCCATATTTATCATAGTTTAAATTTTTTAATATAATATCACATGATTAATGATTTGTATTTCTAAACTTTCAGAAACTTTCGTTTTAACATTATGTTTCCCCGTTCTTTAAACTAAACTAAAGTCAAAGGCGGACGAGCCTTGCCCTACCAACCGGCTGCTGGTCTCACATCCACTACTGTCAATGTTATTTCTTTAATTTTACTTCAATGATTTTAGGAAACTTAAATCCAGGAGTATTGTCGATGTCTTCTTCATTAAACCTGTAGATACACTAGGTGTCATGTGACATGTTTTTCTGTCCAGGAATGAATGGTTCGCGTTTAGGTCATTTTTCTGTCTACTTTCCCAGTAAAAAAGAAAGAAACAGTTATTTATGTAACGAAGCTGTAGATGAAGAACAAGTGCAGCTACCTCCACACACTGCAGCATGTTGAAGCTTCTCCAACGGAAAGGTAAAGTTTTCACGCCAGCTGGGTGAGACAAAAACTTTGAAATTGAAATTAAAAAACTGGGTGATGGAAACATTCCAAATAGACTGCACCAGGTGCTGTACTGACACTCATGAGGCGGACCGCTCTAATTATTGTCACAGATATGGATTAGGAAGGAAACATTTTGTTTCTTCTAATTTAAACGATTTGAGGGAGATAAATTAATCAAGAAATGTTTGGAAGATATTAGCTGAGATAGGGATGTATGGAGAGCCTGTAGCCACGTGGCCAGTGAGTTATGAACCATATTTAACAAACACAAATGTGTTGATTCGTACAGATAGTGAATAAACACAAACACAATTCCAGTCCTCACTTTTTGACTCACTTTAAACTACGTTTTGTGTCAAGTTGGACATTTTACAGCACAGAGATGAGCACAAGCACAGCTAAACCTGTATTGTACGTTCATACAATTTTCTTTAACCGTAAATATCCGTGGCTTGACATTTGAACAAGGAGCAATTTGTAAGTAGAATACATTCACAACACCCGACAGAGATACCCAGTAATCTACCAATCAATTTGAATTTATATCTGTTTAAATTATTTTTAAGAACAATATGCTGTAAAGCAGCGGTTCCCAACCATTTTCCACTCGGGTACACCTTGTACAAAGATCTGAGTTGAGTGAACCATTGACTTTTAAATATAAAATTTAATTCCAAGCAAAAGGTTTAATAACCTTAAAATAACTTAACCCTTAACGGTTAAAACCTACTCAGGGATTCGCGGTAAATATTAATTCATTGTTAAAATGATGTGTTAAATACCCGATGTTACACGTAATTATTATCATTATTATGATAATGTCGCAAAAATTAAGGAAAAAGTAATAGGCGTAGCCTCGATACCCGCCATTACGGAACGTTTTGACGAACCCCTTCAAACATTTTGCGAACCCTGGGGGTTCGCGAACCATAGGTGGGGAAACGATGCTGTAAAGCATTCATCTTCGGATTATGGTTGATTTAATAAGATGGTTTTAAAGTATTATTCATCACCAAAACTAGATGTATTCTGTGTTCCACATCAAACAGTCCATTCAACTTGTGTAATTATATATTTACTTGGCTGCTGCCACACATTAAAATCACAATAAACGATTATTTCACCAAGCTGAGAACAATAATAAAAATAAGATCTAATAAAACTGAATCAGTCATTTCGAAAAGGGATCATCTACGATTTTTTGTGAAATTCGCTGTTTTCGTTATTCCATGTTTACATACGTCCTTACATCGATTCCGCGTGAAAAATGATCAAATACACAATTCTTTTTCCACTTTCTGACTTTACCTTTCATGTAGTCATTTCAAAAAAGGATCAATTCGCCGAGTTGTTCCCTTTTCGAACGGACTGACGGACAAATGTGATCTTGACTTCAGCTGCATATCTATCCTCTTGCAGTCTTTCTGTGTTATCAGATAAACAATATTAAAACCATGCTACAATCGTTATTTATGTATTATTTATTTAGTTCAAGGCACTCCGTATACAGAGTATGGGTAAAGGCGTTCCAAAAGAACAAAAACTTTATTTTACAATAAATACAATTTACGAATTTGAGTGTAATAGTGACAAGCCTAGAACCGTAATCGGCCGGAAATTCATTGACACCATTTTCGGGGAACAAGAGTTCAACTTGCTCAAACCAAAGCCCCCAGAAATACTGCAAATACCAGATGTGAAAATACACCCTGCCTACATCAGCAAAGTACCAATCAATCACAAAAAAAATGGATGATGTAAAGAAACTTCATCAGTACATTCCTGAAATCCATCGAAATTTTTATGATGATTTATTCAAATTGCCTACAACTACAGCTGAAGTAGTAGAGAACGCCCAAGATGTTCAATGATGAAATTTTTTGGATGTACCTTTTTTTTATAGTCACTTCCAAATGATGAATGTAATAAAATGTATACAGTATTATTCCATGTATGTAGTTATTTCGTAATAATATTTTTTTTCAAACACATGTGTTTAATTTTGTAAATGTTTCTTCGTTAATTTCGAAAAGGGATCATCTCCGGAAAATTGTAATTAGTTTTTTGGGAAAACCATAATCAAGAAAGTCATGTAAATAGGTAAGTGAACGTGAATGGGCATGAAAACTATTCAGTAGAAATTTCAGATTCATAGCTTTATTCTGCACAAACTGTGTCAGTTTTTTCCCTCTCCTGTAAAATTTGATCAGCTGTAGAAGATCCCTTTTCGAAATGACTGATTCAATTAATCAATGAATTAATGTTAGTGAGGTGTTTGGGTCAGTTAATTAAATGTTGTTGAGTTTGTTTGTGTCTCTGATGTAGAAATCCACAAACAATCATTTTACATACACAAGGTCATGAAACACCTTCTCATATCAACACGTGTGACGTAATATATAGTTAACTGGTGACGTAACTCAATATGACGTCATCGTCATTATTTTCTTTGTTCTGTGGTAACTAGGATACGGAAATGGCAACCTACTCGAAGGTAGAAGAATTATTGTCGTTTCGATGCAAATCCGTCGGTAGTCAGCAGTAAACATGAAGGAGTCATAAGAAACCATACAAATGTAATTGACAGAAAAGCTGCATCCTGGAACACGTGCGAGTGGTACGGGCGGTAAATGTTTCTTCTTTCTTTTTATTTTTTATGTAGTTAGACATGGGTTATGTCCAGTGGTGAATAGTATTAGGTAATTTCTTTAAATCTACTTCATTTCAGTCTGTTCTGTATTGACCCGGTTGTCGCTTATCTCAAGTTTTAGCACAGTTTGGAGCGGTTACATTAGTCCCCGCGGGGCACCAGCTGAGATATAGTACTCATGCTTTTATTCTCAGGAAGAATACAACTATATATTAGAAAGTATTCATCAGGCGGCAAAAGAAGCTTTATAACAAGCAAATAGAGAAATAAAAAAATCAAAATATTTTGGAATGAGGACTTAGCAAAAGAAATAGCAAACAAAAAAGGAAAATATTTAATGTGGTTGAATACGAAAGATCTGAAAGAGAAAATACAATATAAAGAAGCTCAAGCTAGAGTTAGAAAGAAAATTACGGAAGCTAAAAATCAGAGCTGAGAACAAAATTGTTTAAAAATTCAAACATGTATTGGAGGAAAACTAAGTTCTGAATCTTGGAGAATTTTAAACAAATTGAGAAATAAAGAAGTGGACAAACAAATGTACAAACAATACCTATGACTGAATGGGAAAATTATTTTAAAACGTTACTATCAATAAACAGGGCATTTAATGTAGATAACGTTCAAAATATTCCAGAAATAAATGAAGATGAACATATACAATTGGACATAGAGGATATTAAAATTAATGTTCAATCATTAAATAATAAAAGAGCTACCGGTCCAGGAGGAATTCCAGCAGAACTATTAAAACATGGATCCGACCATTTATTTGAACGGCTGAGAAAATTATTTACAAAATTTATGAATGGTGAAAAAGTTCCTGAAGAATGGAAACTAGGATACATTTCGACGATCCACAAAAAAGGAAAAAAAAGGCCAATGTGAAACTTATAGAGGTATAACAGTAACAAGTGCTATGAGTAGACTCTGTGGACGTATACTAAAATATTATTTGGAAAAAAACTATAGTGATATGGAATTAGAGGAACAGTCAGGATTTACAGCAGGTCGTTCCACAACCGACAATTTATTTTTCATTACTCAGGTAATAGAAAAGAAAATGTAATATGGACAACCTTTGCACCTACTATTTATAGATCTAGAAAAAGCATACCACCATGTGTCTGTAGAGAAACTATGGATTGCTTTAAGACGTATGGGAATTAAGACTACAATAATTGAAGCTAGACAAAATTTATATGATAATTGCATGTCTAAAATTAAAATTGGCAGTAAATTGTCACATGTTTTTTCGATAAATAAAGGTCTTAGTCAAGGTTGTTATCTATCACCGACGCTGTTTAAAATATATGTACATGAAATATTAAAGAATTGGAGGAGAAAATTTTCAAGCATGGGAATTCCTATTTCAAACAACAAAACTTTATACAACTTACATCTTGCAGATGATCAATTGTTAATTGCACAAGATTATGAAGATTTAGAATATATGATTAGAAAATTAATAGAAGAATATGAAAAATGGGGATTAAATTTGAACATGAAAAAACAAAATATTTATCAATTGGTGAACCAGAACAAAATTTATTTTTGGAGATTGGATAAACAATAAAATCTTGTAGTGAGATCACATATTTAGGAATTAAAATAAATAAAAATGGGAGTAATGAAGAGGAAATAAGAAATAGAAATAATAAAGCAAAATTTTCAATTGCTTGCCTCAATGGAATATTGTGGAATAAAAATATAAGTAATAAAAATAAAATGAATATATATCATCCGATCCGATTGAGGGTCTTTCCACTTTTCAGCGGTTGCCCTTTTACCAGCCGGCTGCTGGCCCTTCACATCCACATGTGTCAATCACAGAGGTAGATGATCAACAGCCAGTGTAGGGGTGACATGTGGTTAGCATGTCGAGTCCCCCAGGCGTTATAGCTGGTTCCTCAACCTGGAGCCGCTACTTATTGTAGCTACCCAATTGCCTCACGATGCTGGATGGGCACCGGTCCCATACTGGCCGAAATACCATGAGAAAATTTCTTCCCCAATGGAGACTCGAACCAGCGCAAGTCCCGTAGCTCTGTGCCAAGGCTTCCTACCTAAACCGCTCGGCTACGGTGCGGGACATATATATATATATATATATATATCATACAACTGTTAAAAGCATCATTACTTATGGAGCAGAACTTTGGCCATTAACAACAAAAACAAATAAGTACCTTTTGGCAACGAAAATGGATTTTATACGAAGGGCTGCAAGAATTTCAAGAAGAGAAAAAATTAGGAACTCATTTATAAGGGAGAAAATGATGATTGAAGACACTACTTTAGATTATATTAAAACTCAGCAATTAAGATGGTACGGACATGTCCAGCGAATGGTAGAGGATCAACAACCAAAATCTGTTTTGGAATGAAACCTGAGGGAAGACGAAGCAGAGGAAGACCTAAAACCTTCTGGAGTCAGGGAATATGTCTATATATGAATGAGAAACATCTGCAACCAGGAGATTGGATGGACCGACAAAATTGTCTATTAGGAATCGGACGATGTCAAAGACTTTAATCAACCGATGATGTATCTATCTATCTATTATTATCGACATGACAACCAGCTGCGCTGAAAACAATCTGCATCGGTCATAAAGTGTGTGGCGCAAAAATTGCGTTCTATATGCCCACTATACAGTCCGCTCTTGAAAATATGTCTTAATTTTATAAAAATTAAATCGCAAGTTGCGCAGAGCTACGTTACATATTGTTCTCTCATTCAACTTGCAAACAAGTACACGCGACGTAAGTCATAATCACTGTGGAATGTTGTTTCAATATCAACTTGACTAAAACTACTTGATTCATTTTAAAAAATAATATTTAAGCAGCGAGTAGTGTATACGGCATGTTCAAGGTTCAAACCCCGGTACCAATAAAGCTCTCCCACATTTTTTAATGTGTTCAAGACAAATGTTGGTCAGCCGTTACAGATGGTTTTCCTACTCTGTAGTCGAAACTTATTGTACCTACCGCAATTACAAGTGTTACTAGTAGTCCCACACTGGCCGAAATTACATGAGAAAATGTCTTCCGCCTCAGCTCTGCACCGAGGCATGATGACACAAACCTCTCGGTTACGACGCGGCTACAGCGTTTTTAAATATCTCTCTCTCTCATTATTATCATCTAATCTGTCAATTACATTCCACCATTTCTCCATGCTCATCTCATCCATTTCGTTGATCTGCCCCTGTGATGGTGCGTCATATCGGCCCGAGGATAGTAGTGTTGCCAGGACAGTTTAACGCACCACTAGTGAGTGTCACACACATACTAAACATGGCGAACATGAAAATTATCATTATGATGGCCAGATATGTAAGGACGGCATTTGTCTTACAGGTGAGGAAAAAAATTGAAAAAAGAACTTCAAATGGGACATGTGTCACACCGGGTCCGCTGCGTACGAGGCAGCATCGCTACACCGAGACCACTTTTCATAATAACAGGGGAGATATGAATAAAAGTATAGATATTTACACTAGCGGACCCGGCAGACGTTCAATTCTCGTGTCATGGCCGGGCGATAAAAATATAAGTTACTTTTTTACCATAAAATTCATTAATTTGTAAGTTTGCAAGAAAACTCCCACTGCCATTTGTTGTGGCTCAAGAAGCGTGCATTATGACGTCACATTGTTATGGCGCGGAATATGTCGGCAATGCAGATGACTACACATCTGACATAAAAATCCTATAACCCGATCGCTGCGCCACCTGCCGGGTCCAGTTGTGAATCTAAATCATCCAGGGACCCACTCAAGCTAAAAAAAAAACTATTATCAAAATCGGTCCAGTCGTTTAGCAGTTTTTAATTTCGGATTTCAAGTAAACCTCCACTTCTAATTGTCAGATTTCGCTCATATTTGGATAATACCTATCTCGGTTTATTTTAATGGCATATACTGAGTTTCGTTGTGAAAATCGAAAAATGTGACCGCGAAAGCGATTTTTAAATGTTCACTTCAGGTGTCTCCTACACCTAATGGTTTTAGAGGGTCCAATTGAGAATTTAACCATCGAGGATCCAATCAGAAACACACAAATTTTTTCATTAAACTCGATCCAGTCATTTAGAAGGAGTAGAGTGACAAACACATGTATAGTAGTACATATATATATCCATCATAGTAATTCTGTCCGAGGGCAGGTCTTTCATTGCAATCATAGCATTTTCATGCTATGCTTTGCAGCTTTACTAGGGAATTATAGGTGTGGTAGCTTCCCGTTGCTTTCCACACCGCTGAAGGATGATGATGATGATAATGATAAATGTAATGATTAGGGCCGGATGATTTTAGGAGACAGTTGGGCCCTAAGCTTCCTGACATTTATCTTACAGGTGAGGAAAATCGCCGAAGAAAACCTCACCCAGGAGCTTGTCAAGACCCGAATCGAACTCGGGTCGACTGCGTGACAAGGCTTATATATATATATATTTCGGGGGTTTTGCTTACCTCTAAGTCAAATGTCAGGAACCTTAGGACCCAGCCATCATCATCATGCTATATCAGCGGTGTGTGACAATCACGGGAAGCTACCATACGTCCTTAGTAAAACTGCAAAAAAGAGTATGAAAATACTATGATTGCAGTGAAAGACCTGACCTCCGGTATAATATACTATGGATATATATATACAGAGTGTTTCAGTAAAAGTGTGCAAAAATTAAACAGCGCATAGGGGGTGCTCCACTGAACAATTTGCGGTAGGGAACCTGGGATCCGAAGAATTCAGCTTAAAGAGATGTGGAAAAACACATTACTGATTATGTTTTGTATTTACCATTAGTTACAGTTAACTTACAAAACCATAATGATACAATTAACGTCACGTACAAGACTTGCTCAACTGACGGCTACCAACCTCAATGCAAAGCATGACAACGGCGTAAAAGTCTCTGCCCGCACCCTTAGAAATAACCCTGGTGTAGTTTCAATTACATCACAGGCAGCTACAACCCTGACATTTAATTCCATGTCCGTTTCAACTGGGGTCTCAAACACAAATGACTTTAGATATCCCCATACAAAATAATCAAGGGGATTTAGATCAGGTGACCCTTCCAATCCAGCGATCAGGAAATACAGCATTGAGATGGTTACGGACATCCACAGTGAAGTGAGGCGGTGCACCGTCGTGTTGTATCCACATTCTTTCACGAACAGACAAGGGTACGTCCTCCAACAACTCAGATAGAACTCTTTGCAGGAACCTCAAGTATCGGTAAGCATTCAGACGATCAGGTAGAAGACATGGCCCAATAAGATTGTCGTACAATACCGACCCATATATTCAAAGTAAATCGTTCTTGATGGTGTGACTCTAGTACAGCGTGAGGGTTTTATTCATCCCACACATGGCTATTCCTGTTGTTCGAAATACCATCACGATGAAATGAGGCCTCGTTCAGTAAAACAGCACGCACTGGAGGTGATCTGGACGATCTTGTCCATAAGTCCTTAAGCCGGCTTCTCTCACCATATTTTCCCATCTCAAAACTGTTCAGTAGAGCAGCCCCTATGTCCTGCTTAATTTTGCACCGCTTTCCCTATATAACACCCTGTAATATACTCGCGCTATGGGACCTGGAAGCTAAGGTTTCTCGAATTAAGAAGAAATGAATATAAAAAACGCATGATATATGGAAACAAAGGAAGATGGAAAAGCTGGGAACAAGTGAAACGGCAGGCTGCCCTATGTTCCACTTAGGAAATGAGGAGATGAAGATATGGAAACAAAATACATTCATTGTATAAACCTACGTCAGTAGAACAGTGGACAGATTTACGAATGTGTAGTCAGCCATTTGCAGTATTATTTATAACAATGTAACAAATGAAAGTAGTTTCAGTCCCGCAGCCCCTGAGACATAACTGTACTAACTTCAGCGCTACCTTTGATAAGTTACATCACAATAATTAAGAATACATTTTTGTAACGTGAAATAACTTATTTTTTATTTATAATTACACCCACGCTGAAATGGTCGAAGGCGATAAGCAACGCGAAATAAGTACCTTGGTCGAAGAGTTGCGATTTTTCACTATCAAATTACAACCGTCAAGAAACGTGAACATGGTTTCCACTGCGGGAAAATTTTGCGGGAATAAAGTAGTCCCCTATTCGGTTCTCCGGACGGGAAATGTTTCAGGAAATGCATAGCAAAGACTAATGGCTTCCCATCTTCTCTCAAAGAACATTAAACTGAAAATAAACTGCTATTGTCACAGTCATATTATATGGAACTGATACTTGGACTCTTACTATAAGGGTTGAGAAAATATTACGATTATTTGAAAATACGATTATTAGAATATCGTTTGGGCCAGAGACAGATGAACACAGAGGCGAATGGAGAAGATTACATAAGAGTGAGCTGTATGATCTTTATGGGAAGATAGTAGACTGCGGGTGGGGTAGGACATGTGGCACGAATGGGGAATGAGAAGCATGCAAATATCTTGTAGGAAAAACAGAGGGAAAGCGCTGAAGTACATAGGTCAAGAATGAGGTGGGAGAATAACATTGTTGGAGGTGAATGTATGTCTGCGATGCCATAAACCGACGATTGCCTGCTAATAAAAAGGAAGGTAAAAAATTACACAACGCAAGACACTTCAACACTTTTCATGCCTCATGTCCTGTCCAGGGAAGGCTGGAATGAAGTTAAGAACAGTATGGGAAGGGGCCTCTTAACGAAGCTGCCAAAAGGAACACAGAAACACATGTTGGTTGTAATTACGAAGAGTTGACATTACAACACTATGTGTACATCCTAGGGGACATGCTCGCCTCTGGTTCCGAGATCTGTGTAATCAAATTCGACCGAAGTCAGTGGATTTTTAAATAAGTAAAAATCCGTCACGTAGGAAATCTGGCTTATCTTTCTTTTGTTTGCTCTTAAAATGAAGAAGGTATGCCAATTTAGATAAACTTGTCAGATTGGAGTGAAAACCAACCATTCATAACATTAAATTACACCTTTTTCATATTTTTGTATAATTTGGAAAATTCTCAATTATGTACAATGACTCATTTTTCGATTACTTTATTTAAAATATTTCAAGAATAAATAAACAAGATACATGGTATAGAAGTTTTGAAGAAGTGGCTGAATTCATATTCCTAGCAGCAATAAATACCAACAGGAATGAGATGCACAAATGCATGTTACTACACACTACAGGGACTCTATGGTGGATTGCTGATGTGTTATTATGTTAAAGATGTTCCTCGGGGATTTTCTCCCGTTTTCCCTGCCACAATTTTATTCCACCATTTCTCCACACTCATCTCATCCATTTCGTTTCATTTGGTTCATCTGCTCCCGTGATTCACCCCTCGACCCGACACAAGCTGAGGATGTCCCACAAAAGATCCTGTAAATGGTCGATAAAAAAACTCATTCAAATGGGTCAAGTAGTTTCTGAGCGCATAAAGACCCGCACTCATAAGGATGTGTTCAACTTACCATGTTAACAATATCTACACAATCAGCCCTGTAACGCAATATAAGTGTGTCCCGTAGAATCACTACTACAAACAAATATAAATACTCGTATCTCGTCACTCTGTGAACTTATAAACATGTTTATCATCTTGGTTTACGCAGAAACTCTCCAAGTTTGGTAACAATGACAATTATGACTCTAGCGCGCGTGAATTAAAATGGCGGAATTCACGTCACAGCAGAGAGTGAAATGTTATTATTACTACAGATGAATTTGTTGTTCCTTTGGACCGCGATAACATGGAATCTAATGGATTACCAACAGAAATTATTAATGAACTAAATATTATCATCAATTAGAGTAAATAGTAAACAAAGATAAACGTTTTAAAAAACTGTATTACCGAATTACAAGGGAGTGAAGATTTCTTCCCACATTTCCATTGATCTTATCTAGTGGAGACCAACTATATATATATATATATAGACCGATGTCCTTAGACAAAGGGACGCATCTTAACTCTTTTTTTTTTAATTTTAGGTTTTTCTTACCATATTAATGTTCAGCTGTCCATTTACTAAGCCAAAGAGTGCCGGCGGTAGCATTGCTGCCGATAGGGCTACCCATGCCGGACTGGTCGAAGGTGATAAGCCAGACGAAAAAAGTACCTTGTCGAAAGAGGGATCATCTTGCACGTAAAAATACAACGTAAAAAGCAATGCGGACAGGGTTGCACTGGATAAAATTTTCCAGAGGTCATAGTAACCCTCTTCGGTGTCGGGGCAACTACTTCAGGAACCCTGCCAGGCTCAAACACAGGACATTTAAGTGGAAAGGAGATACCAGCATCTGGAATAAATACTTGAGATTTTTTGGACCAAAAGAGGATGAACAAACAGATAATGAGAGAACTTACATATCAATGAACACATGTATTTATAGGACGCTGATTAATAAGAACCGTTAAATCTCATAACTGCGGTGGCCAGACATTGGCACTTATGGAATGAAAGACGTGCAGCACCATTTAAAAAAAAGCACATCATAGTCACCTGTCAGAAACAATGAACGTCTGACATTTAAGAAGGATTGAGGATACTTCTGTAAAATTTTGTTCATTTCCATGAAGTAATCAATAACTAAAATAATACACCCAGTAATATTCGACCGGCATTTTAAATTATGTACCATAAACCATGGTGAGTTTTCTCCTTTATCTCTCTTTACTCCACTCTTTTGCAGCGCGAAACTTTATCAAGGGTTTGAAGCAAGAGATCACTACTCACTACTGTGTAATTTTGGAACTAGAGCATGCATTAAATCTTTAGAGAAGGAGGAGGCTTACACTCAGGTATTAATAAGCTGTTAGTTTATGCTGATAAGTGTATTGTTGCCTGGTTGGCCGATAGCGGGAGATACTAAGGGACAATACGCACACACTATTAGTACACTAAGAATTAGGACTGAAGTAAATATCAATAAAACTAAATATAGGGCCACAGTAGAAAATACATTATATAATGGAAATGACAGCATGACAATGAGGGAATATAATTGAAAACTCAGCAGGAAAATATTAATTGTGAATTGCGAAGACCCAGGTACCGATTATAAAGTGGAAACAACGTCCAGACCTCTTAGATAATAACATGTACTCGCAAGATAAAGATAGGAAAGATTCCATATTCAACCCTGCGTAGCGCGAACGCACGCTGTGTGGAACGTTTATAACACAAGTCGTGCATTTGATGCATCAGCTCAGCCCTCGGAACCGGTTCCATTTTCAAACAAATTTAATTTGTTGAGACGACTGCCATCCAAGGTACGACTTTCACCTGTTTTAAATATTTAAACAAAGGCGCTAATAATGTTTCCTAAAATACTGCAGCCGGTTAAAGGCAAAGTGATATAAAGCCCTGGTAAGATCGACAGAGCCGAATACGTTGGCGTCACAATTTTCACCAGCTGGCAGACAATGACACAACAAAAGGCCTCCTCAGACTATGGTTTCTGGGGGTAAAGGCGAGACCGTCACACTGGCTGACCATCCGCTGATATCTGTGACCAATTTTAATTCAACGAATTATCCTCTCGACAGAATTTTAATTAAAAGCTTTGTTCCCAACCCCGGAAAATGCATGACACGACTTTACTTCTTCTCCCGAGGAAGCCTCACTTAGGATTATGTTATAAATCGATGAGACAGAGACTAGGCTGATTTTTCATGCCAATCTGTGATCGAATTACGAAAAAGATGGGTTTTTTTATAATTTTGTATAGCAGACAGCCAATATGATAGACAGGGAACTACAGAACACTCAGCCAACATGAGAAACCGACAAATTAAATCGTGTAGCACGACAGTCGCTGAGCAGACATCTGGCACATAATTGCTTGTCCAATAATAAAAATTCGAAATGTTTACGGTTGAATGGGGTTTTTGATCGATTCGCATTGGAGTAGTGTTGCATTTTAACGTTAGCACACGATGAACGGCTTAATCTTTCGGTGATGGATAATTATCCATTCTGTTTGTGTAGAGCCGCGAGCATTGGAAAATTGTTACCCAGGTTATTGGGAGATGGAATTTAAGCAGTTCAATAACTTCCATATAACACAAATATTCATTTTTAGAATAAATATCTCTTCTATTAGACACTGTAGCTCATTAACTACTTTACCTCTCCTAAGGATATATTCCAACGCTTCCCTGTCTCTGATGAATGGTTCTTTACCTCAATCAACTTTGTCTAAACGGCCGGAGTGGGCGCTGCAGGTAAACTGCTAAACCTCATGTAGCGGCTGAACAACTGCGGCGAGCTTCAAGTTCGGTCAGGGTTTACAAGTCACAAGACATGCACTCTCACACTTGGGAGTCTAGTTGTTGTTACAGGTTTTCAATTCGCACACGTGACCAAACCTAATCAATCGTTAGACTCTTATGAAATTAATAAGGTTATAGATTTTCCTTTGGAAAATAATACTTATTGTAATTTCGGCGTCGGGCCTTTTTCAGGTCAGGTTTCGCACCGCATTAAGGCACACGGATGGTCCGGTGTATATGAACTTATTATCTCTTCATCGAGAATGCCTGATACGCTCTGTTTGCCTAGTTTTAATCAGGGTACCACCTTCCCGTTGAATATTTCCATTAAATATAGTAGTGGTAGTAGTTTTATTACTACTTCCCGATGTGACATTCTACTAATCTACTTTAGTTTACGCTTATTTCCCTACATAGTCAGCTAGTGGTCAGCACATGACCTCAAGGAGACATCTAGTAGGACATTAAGGTATTACTTGGATGGAGAAGGCGATATATTTGCTCAGATACATAGTTTAGGCTGAGGTTCTTACGGACTCACGCTTAAAGTCTCTCTCGGAGAACTGTCCTTGGATACTTGCTGTCCTAAAAATCTCTACCTCGGCGGGTTTGATCTCGCGACCCTTGGGGAAAGAGGCAATACCATAACTCAAATATGCACCAAATAATTGAAAGACGGCAACCCAGTCATTCACTCAGCCATCGTCATTTCAGAAGAATAGCACTTTTATGAAGGGTGAATAATTAATTAACATTGTTTATACATCAGAAGTAGGGCCATATTATTTCAAATGAAATGGCCATTAAAATAGGAATTCTTGGTACAAAACTCCAAACATATAAACCTACCAATAAAACATTTCATATGCAATACATAAACACTAGTACTAAGTGTTTAGCGCTCGTTCATAGCCTGGACCGTTGCTATTGTGGTTACGATACTAGTAACCATCATACAATGAACCTAACCCATTATACAATGGGGAAAAGTCGCAGTTTCCTTGTAGAAAGGACTTCAGGCGTGCCATTATTAAATATTTATAACCTAGCTAAATCCCCCCACAAAAAAAAAACTTCTCAAAAGGCTGGGCAAGTTGTAACAAGCAACCGGGTTTTCCTAGGAAAACTATGGAACTAGTTGTTCCTAAGCAAATTTTAACGTAGAACTGTCGCTAACCAAGCAGGTTGCCTTCTTTGGAGGACAAAGGTTAAGATGCCGACAAACGAAAACCGCACTAGTAAATATTACTCTCAATTTGGTCACCCTGGAAATTTGATACTCTACACTGTGCACTAATGTAAACGGAGGGAACAAGACCACAACGCCTAAGTTTAACACCCCCAACAACGCCTCGAGATATAAATTCAAATCAAAAGTGTTGTAATAATAGAAACTGTTTGTGAGACGCTAAGAATTTTTGGTGGAAGGGACAGCATGCCGCCCACTCAGAATATAAATATTTTTAACTTAGCGAAAATTATAACAATAAGGGTCAGATGTGCGAGTTCGAGTGGCGAATGTGCAATACTAAGAGACGGCCACAAGTGATAACTACTATCTTTTGCGCCGGCGCAGCGCACTTTGTCTAAGTTTCAGCGCTATCTTCAGAGTGCATTACACGTTTTAGTGTACAAATATTGTTAGTTCTGACCTACTAACGTCCAAGCAACTATAATAAGTGATGGCGCAAATTTTGTTTGAATATAGAAGTAGAATAATTATTTAAAACCAACAGCCTTCGTCGTGTCAATCCGTCGTCTAATGCAAGTTGTAAACCTGAGCGACAATAAAGTGCACCAGACAGCACACCGAGTCACTATATCCGCAGTGAATATACTTTCTCACGGATTCCCTAGATATATGTCCATTGTTCTAACATTGTTCTACTACCGAAACCGACCCAACTAGTCCGGAGCAACAATTGTCCATGAGCAACATCCGGGGCCATATAATTAACCTTACCCCGATAAAATCCTGCTTTCCCGAACACACCGAATGTTTTCTAACACAATATTGTCAGTAGTTGGAAATGCACTAACGCCTCTTGATTTAGTTTACGGTAAACGTGTTCAGGCCCCACTCATCCCTGTCCCTGGTCTGACAGTAATTTTTATTCACCGTTAGGGTTTATTAACAAGAAATGATGTGATGAATTCGTTTGACAATCTCATCCGATAATACTTTAGTAAATTAAACCCAAAGCAACAGAAAGTTGGAGTTTCGAAGAAAGTATCTTCGACAATTGTACTTAAAATGTACGGTTTTTATATCGGTGATGAACGTCACCCCCAGAGTGACAGTAAATAATAAACAAACTCTGTCAGTTTTCAAAGAGTAATAGTTATGAATGTAGTTTATACGGGAGTAGAGTTGCTGTCTTGAGTTTAATAACCCTTTGTCACTATATTACAAAATAAAGGATAACTTATTGTCAAAAATACATTTGTGCGTGGTGTAAGGATTTAAAAAATTATTCAAAATAATAACATTCTTTGTTTACGTATGGTTTTGTTTCTACATTTTTTGGGTACATAAGCACATGACAACTTTATACACAGTTCCCTCTGCAGGAAAGCCCAGAGGACAGACCCCAGTTGGTAGACCAAGTTAATGAAGTGGGAGAATAACATTAACTAGATTTGATGGAAGTAGCATTATACAGGGAAGATTGGGAAAGCATTAGCTGGATAAGGGATGTATGGAAAGCTTATGTCCCGCGGCCATGACCATATGGTTCCGATAGTGCCAGTTCCCTAGGAAGTGCCTTAATAAAACATTTCACGTTGTGAAGCAACTTATAATAGGTCACGTGTGGGCGTGGGAATTCCCGCCCGGGTTTCGAATCCCGATCGGGAGTATTTTTCCTCATCTGTGGAACAAATGTTGGTAAAATTTACCCAAATATATCAAAACACTATCTGACCATCCAATGAAAGTTGTATGTTTTGCCTTGTCAGTATACATATGTGTTTTGAAATGCGTCATTTGTTTTTTAAATGTTCGTGTTGTCTCGGAGAAGCACGGATTGAGTTGAATCCCTTATTTCGGCTAATCCCTCCGTCCTACACTTGTATAGCATGTACTGTTCCAAGTACGGACAGTCGTTGTCCGGTTGCAAAGGAGAACCTAAAGTAGTGCCTAAAAGCGACAGAGGTTACCCCCTTGATTTGTTAAATATAAATATCTCTGGCCAGCTTCCTTAAATGGTCGGCCTGGAGTGAAAAATCATGCATAACCTAATTTTATTTTGTGTAATATGTAGTATATAATTTATAACATTAAATATTTCTCTTCTCAGCTGATTCATTGTCACCTATTTATTCAAATAAATTACAGTAATGTATCTTTAAGATACAGCGCCAATTAAGGTGAAATAGAAATAAGCAAGAAACGTGGGTAATTATTTCCACAGACAATGTTTCTTTGAACACTTTTGTTCGCTGATAGTAAACTAACCATTTCATGTCGATTGTTTTACAACAGTACAGTCACTCATTTAAGTGGAAACGGGGCCCTTGTCCATTCCGTTTTCTAAAACACGAAACCTAATCACCCTATGGTAAGCTATGAAACCATTACAAAATGTCGGATATATAAGAAAAATAATAATTTTCACTTCAGTGAAAAAGTAAATTTTAAATTAGAAGAAATTATCAACTGATAATGATATATTTTTTCGTCCGAGCCCGTGGAATGCCTTCCTCAATTCGGGTGGGTTAGAGATCACACGAGGTGAAACAAAATTAGCAGTAAATTCTAAGATAAAATACTCATTGAGTTTGTCTCATAACGCTAGTGGACGCTGATCTCCGGTAGGTTATTTATATTCCTCCTCCATAACCTGTGTTTTTGTTCTCCTCAGATTTCTTGATATCAAGTGACAAAAATGACCATATGTTTGTTTTATTCGGGGAATCGTGAAATTCTAAATAAATTAAATACTATTCTTGCCCCTAAATACTGTACAACCTGCTGCACTACATATACGAAACACTTTATTACATTTTTAAATAATAACGCGAAAAATTACTCAATAAATAAGCTAGACGTCGCGGTTCAACAATATTTCACGCCCCACGTGGTTACGTACGGCATGATAATATTTGGAAAAGTTTGTTTGCTATAATAATTACAATTCACAACGTTTTTTATTTCACGAAAATCGATACAATAAACAAAATATTTTGTTTTACCAACAACGAAAGGATAAGTGAACAGCGTTAAACGGGCCTGTGGTATAAACACACGTGAGTTATTGCTGGAATTAACATAAACAAACTTCGGGTGGCTCTAACGAAATGTGTTGATATTTCTTCTTCTTTAAAATTTGTCACAAGTTTAATTTCAGTTTATATTATCACCTTCTACTACGCTGACGCCTAAATAAGTGAAATAATAACGGCCAATAAATTGTATCGGTATCACGCTGAGACGACCAACATGGCGGTTCTGCGACGCTAGTTCTTATTTCATAGTTCGGTAAAACTCCAATCTAATTGTTCGGGTTTCGCTAATTTTTTTTTTCACAATACCTACCTCTGTTTATCTAATAGGATATACTGACTCTTATCGTTGTAGAACATCACAATTGTTATCGCTAGAGCGAATTTTTAAATTTTTCGCTTCAGGTGAATGTCCTACCACCTTAATGCTTACAGAATTATATAGGATTCAACTTGACATTTCTAGATCAACCAGATGACCGACTCGAACACACACTAACACAATTTCATCTAAATCTCAAGTCGTTTAGGAGGAGCAGATAGACAAACACACGTAACAAAATTATACTAAAAACATATACAGGCGATGTATGAAAAAGAATGCGCAA
>JASPKZ010010647.1:0-93777 GCA_030220185.1 Diploptera punctata | reverse complement strand
GACACAATGAACACAATTAATTATTTAGATGTTTTCCTTTATTTAAGTTGTATTTAAATATTAAAAGAATTTTAAAATATAAAATTATTAACTTCAACTTTCATATTTATTATGATATTAAAATCCTGCTATACACAGAATGTAGATGCAAATTAGAAGTGGAAAGAAAAATTATAGGACAAGGATAAGAATTTAATTATTTAGGTGTATTAATAACAAACACTAAAAGTGTAATAAAAGATGTAAAGAAACAAGCTGATAAAGCAGCACAAATATCAGGATATATGAAAGATTTAATTTGGCGCAACAAACATGGTCAATAGGAAGCAAAACCCGCATATACAAAACGATAGTTCGACCAGTTATCGTATATGGAGCAGAAACTAGGGCTCATACAACAAAAACTAAACAAATAATAAGCATATGTGAAATGAAAATCTTAAGAACTATTCAGGGGAAAACATTATTTGATAAAATGCACAACACAGAAATTAGGGACAAATGTCATATTCAAGACAACCAAATTTATAATAGATAGACGAAATATTGGGTCATATAGAAAGAATGGAAGAAAACCGACTTGCAAAAAAGAGCTAAAGTATACAAATGAACGGGAGAAGAACAAGAGGAAGACCAGCCAAGAGATGGATAGACAGTGAATGCTCATCCAGTGCGTCTTCCTCCGAGGAGTGATTTTGGAAATGAATAGGATGAGAATCCTACAAATTATGTTTAAGAAGACATAGAATGTTCCACTCGCTAGTTTAGACAGTGCGGTGGGACTATTGGTCAGAATTCTATGAGAAAATTCCTTCCCCATGGGGGACTCTATCCAACGCAACCATAGTTCTGTGTCAAGGCATGATATCTTACACTACGTAGGTACAAAAAATATTATGAACATCCTGTAGATGTGTAGAAGCGGTGAATACTTTTGAGAAATGAAATAGCACAGCATATAAATATAGCTGCAGGTTGTGTAGCGCTGACAAATGACAGTGCGAGAAGATGTAATGCGAGACAGACATATTTCCCTGGTGTTGTCACTTGTTTTTTACTCTTCTCTATTTCACATAATTATTGCGTTACACGCTTGTTGTGCCGCAGGGGAGGTCACAGCTCTGTCCGAAATTAAAGTCCTGTCGAGCCGTCTGGCTTGGCGCAAAGCCACGGGACGAGTGCTAGTTCGAGACTCAATGGGGAAGACAGATATTTCAATCGCAGTATACCACTGGTGTCCACCCAACATCATGGGAGTTTGGGGAGCTACAATAAGACGCACCAATTTGCGAAAATTAGCTATAACAGCTAGTAGTCGTCTATGTATGTTATTAATATATGTGGATGTGAAACCTGCAGATGGTTAGTAAGTCAAGGGTCTTCGAGCTTCCAACATCGTGGAGTAAATAATAATAATAATAATAATAATAATAATAATAATAATAATAATAATAATAATAATAATAATAATAATAATAATAATTATTATTATTATTATTATTATTATTATTATTATTATTATTATTATTATTATTATTATTATTATTATTATTATTATTATTATTATTATTATTATTATAATTATAATAACTATTTACTCATAGACCGATAAAATTGTCTCTTCCTGTTGATAAAATTGACTCTTCCTGTCAGTGTTGCCAACCGAAATATTGTCCCTCTTCTGAAATTAAAATTCGTAATGAGAGATGCCTCCGCAAATTAACTTCTTAGACAAGGATATCGATTCAACAATGTACGATCGATATGGTACTGCAAGAATTGCCAAAAGAAAACAACTTAAAAAATTACCAAAAAAAGTTCTGCTGCTCTAAAAAGGTAATTAAATGTATAATGAATCTGCATTATTGTTAATAGTTATTTCTCATACATTCATCTGTTATTGATATTTCTCAAACCCAAAGAGATTTAACAGTAAAGATATGTCATTTATAACTATACAGCCGGCTTAGAAATAGCCCGGAAGTAAGAAGAGAAAACTTAGTATTGGAAGATGGAATCCAAATAAAGCAAGTGAAACAAACTAAATATTTGGGAATGATTATGGATAACATCGAAGGTATAGGCAAAGAGAACATAAAACATAGAATTGAATTGAGTAGCAAAATAATATCATCATTAAATTCCATATGGTGGGATAAGCATATTTGGAAGACACAAAAAAAATATATTGGTAAAACATTGGTGGAATCTGTTGCAATGTACGGAAGTGAGGTATGGACAATCAATAAGTACTACAAGAATAGACTAATTGCTCTAGAAATGGATTATTTACGAAGAAGTGCCAGAAAGTCTAAATTAGAACGTGTCACAAATAAGGAAATTAGAAACAAAATGGAAGCAGAAGAAAGCATAATTGAAAGAATTGAGGAAAAGGAATTAAAGTGGTTAGGACATGTTTTAAGAATGGAAGATGAGCGATGGCCGAAGCAACTATATGAATGGCATCCTAACAGAAAGAAGAAAAGAGGAAGACCAAGGTTAACATGGAAGGAAAACATGAAGACAGTAATGCAAGCTAGAGGGCTAAGCATCGAAGATGCCCAAGACCGTAGGCTTTGGAGGTTTGGCACGGGAAGACGGCAGCAGCTGTAAAAACCCGAAGATAGATAGAGATAGTAAGATCGGAATACACAACCTCGTATTTGGTAAATATTAAACATTATAATTATTTTTAGCTTGTGATGTAGAATTATTCGCTAAATAGTCACTCCAAACCCAACTTGAGGTTGAATTTTTCATTACACAAAATCATCCGCGACTTTGTCGCTCGTGATTTTTAACACAACGTCTTGTTAGATTACTGTTGACTCTTGCCCCAAATGGCAGTCAATGATCAATCAAATTTCAGTGAATTTTGATTTACAACCAATCACAGTCGTTTTTCACCTCGATTTTATCACTTTCATTTTATTGCTCTCATTTCATCAAGTGGCTTCCAGATGTTTTATAGTGCACGAATGTAACCTGATCCCGCTTGCGAGATATAATAGAAAAACATTCGTAGGAATTGATTACACCACAAAAAAAAAACACTGTTTGCACTTTCTTAAACGTATTATTTCCAGGAATTAACGTTGAAGAAAAATATAATTGACATATTTACATCATAGGACATCAGAAATTAATTAATAATCTGTAATGATGTGTTTCATTTTTCACCACTAGCGTGCATTCTTACGATATTACGATTCTATTTGGCAATAAATATGATTTGATTGCAGTGATGAACAAATGAAACATAACGTTTCTGATTTATTTTCAAACATCGCCGTTTACATTATATATATATAAAAAAATATATTAAAATAAGTATATTTAAATACTGATTTGTGAGTAAACAGCTTAATTGTATTCGTTAAATAGTCCTAACAAATGCCACTCTTGATTTTCAAATTCTCTAGATAAATTAACTCCTCATTTCGTGAGTCGTGAAATTATCGATAATTTGAAAATCACTCGTGGCATTACTTATGATAATTCCACTTCTCCATACTCATAGATTATTTCATTTCGTTTCATCTGCCTCTGTAAGGTGCGACAGGCTTAATTAGCCGGAATCCTTTCGTATCATAAATCTTTAACGCTTGGGGCTACATATCATTTCATCCCTCGACTTGGGATTACGTCAGACACGAGTGTATGATTTGCTATACTTCATTAATGTTTATAACATTTTTTTTGTTTTATTTATACATCTACTTACAACTACTTTCTTTTTTCATTTTATCTAGTACTTTCTTCTGATAGAAAATCGTTGTGTACACACACACACACACACACACACACACACACACACCCATATATATATATATATATATATATATATATATATATCTTCTTCTTCCTTCCAAGTATTAGGCCCTCCAGCGTTTCATAGGACGGCCCAGAGATTCTGGGAAATTCTCATATAAGATTTGAAAGCATAATAATAGTCCCTTCGATTGGTTGCTGGCCAAAGGAAGGCAAGACCAGTGATGGGGCTGCCATCTTATAGCCTCTGGTCAGGCTTTTCTGGAGAAGAAAAGAAAATAAAGGAAAGAAGAAATGAAAGAAAGGAAAGACTCCCTAGCCCTCGGATGCCCTAGTAGCGTCGAGGTCGAAAAAACAAGAGTTAACCAAGAGAGGTGAGATAGTAAAGTTAAAAGAGTGCAAAACACAAGTAAGCGGAAGAAATGTTTTGCTCAGCTTGGGCACCTTGTGGTCGTCATCCACATATCCCGTAGATGCGGACCCCTGAGGTACATATATATATATATATATATATATAATTGATTGAATCCCCGTTCGTCCCACATCGAGGACATGGGTACATCCCTAATGGAAAGTTTATTAACCAGACGAATTTAGTAACTGTTATTTCCGTTAGATGTCAGCGAGGGACATGTGGTTAGAACATCGCGTCGAGGCTAGTAGAAAACTAAGGTATTATTGTAATGATGAAGAAAGTCGGTACATTTTTCTCAGATGCCTCTTTATTTAGACTACAGATTTTTTTACCCGCCCGAAAATCTTCAGACTCGGGATCTACAGCTTAAATTCCCTCCCGGAGGGCTTGTCCTTTGGATTTTTTTCCATCCTAAAAGTCCATCGACGACGGCAAGGTTTGAACCCGCGATCCTCGGATCTTGAGGCAAGGAACATAACCACGAGACCACCGCGGCCGATATATATATATATATATATATATATATATTTATATTTATTTATTTATTTATATATTTATATATAAAGGACAACACGCACACACTATTGAGTAACACTAAGAACTTAGGACTGGAAGTAAATATCAATAAAACTAAATATATGGTCACACGTAGAAATACATTATATAATGGAAATGGACAGCTAATGACAAATGAGGGAAATTTTGAGGAAGTGGCTGAATTCAAATACCTAGGAACAATAATCACAAATAGGAATGAGATGCACAAAGAAATTAAAATAGGCTCAATTCTGGAAATGCATGCTATTGTGCATTGCAGAGACTCTTGATGTTCCAACTCCTTTCAAAAAACGTTAAACTGAAAATATATAAAACTATTATTCTACTAGTTATACTATATGGGTGCGAAACGTGGACTCTTACTTTAAGGGAGGAAAGGAGATTACAAGTATTTGAGAATAAAGTACTTTAGGAATTTTTTTGGACCAAAGAGAGATGAACAGACAGGTGAATGGAGAAGACTACATACCAATGAACTACATGGTCTTTATAGGAAGCCAGATATAATAAGAACAGTCAAGTCTCGTAGACTGCGATGGGCAGGACATGTTGCACATATGGTGAATGAAAGACTTGCATGGAAGCTTCTTGTAGGAAAGCCAGAGGGAAAACACCCAGTTTGTCGACCAAGAATGAGGTGGGAGAATAACATGAATTATGATTTGAGGGAAGTAGATTATACAGGGAATGATTGGAAAACATTAGCTCAGGATAGGGATGTATGGAGAGCTTATGTCCACGCGGCCATGAACCTACAGGTTCGATAGTGTCAGTGAGTAAGTAAGTATTTATTTTTATATTTACTCAGGTCGCTAATTACATTTCCATACAGATCAATGCAGCTGACTTTTATGTAGTTTTCTCTATTAATTTCTCCGTTAGTCTCTCTTTGGTAAAAAAAATCCTAAGTAGTTTATTCTCAAATAGGCCTACTGGTAATCTTTTCTCCTAAGTAAGAAACAGAGGATTTACATTCAAAAGACTAAGAATAAGACAAACAAAAAATGAAGAATGCTATGATTACAAAACGGAATTTGTCGCTTAAAAAAAAACAGTAAATAAAACGTGTGGATTGCCAAGGAGAGATGGAGAAGGAGGGAGAGAAGCTGATGGCTAATAATTTTACAGTCTCTAAGTTAGCGCTTAATGCAATCGATGTCTGGGATCGATAAAACAAACAAATGACAGCTAACATTTAACTAACTTGACAATGTGGGTGTGTACCGCTATAACACTTGTTGAGTTTGCAAGGGAACTACCCTAACTAGCACATATTTTTAAACCTTTTCCTATCCTTCGGTTTGTTGGCAATATATATATTCTTCTTCCAATAGCGCTACAGTCCATAGCAGGCCTGGGCCTTCTCGATGCGAGACCTCCAATTTTTCTATCCAATGCTCTCTGTTGCTAGTTCCTATAGTTCAGTCATTTTTTCTTAGGTTCTCCTATTATCCGCTTCCTAAACATCTCCTCCGTTATCACTTTCTTAGGTACGCATTTTTTGTCCATTCTTTGAAAGTGTCCGGCCCATTGCATTTCTTTTAATTTCACAAGATTTGATTAATCAGGTTCCTTAAAAAGGTCATAGGTTTCCTTATTATACCTAATTTTTCATCTCCCATTCTCTTTTACTGGTCCATGTATCCCTCTCAAAATCTTTCTTTCAGAAGTGTTAATTACATTCTCAGAGCTCTTTGTCATAGTCCAGGTTTCGCTTCCATATACCAATATTGGATCTATGCAAGTTTTATATAGGCTTAGTCTTATTTTAACGTTCCAAAAGATAATTTTGTACGAGTATTTTAGGATTGGAAGTAGTCCATAATATGCCTTACTTGCTCTCTATATTCTATTTCGTATTTCTTGTAATTCATCTGGCAATATATATATATATATATATATATATATTCCGGGTTCGAATCCCGTCCAGGCATTTATTTTTCTTATCATACCATATATATATATATATATATATATATATATATATATATATATATATATAGGCCTATACAATTCTATAATATTATTCAATTCAGCTAAAATAGCGCGAATGTCTAATGTGCATCTTACAACGGATAACCGGTTGAAAATTATTTAAATTCCTATCGATTATTTTCCGTTACATAAAAGATTACTTCACATCCTACCGACGTCGCTAGATTGTGCACCAGATTCCTGCATTAAATTGCAAACGTCTCCGCAGTAGGCCTACATATGTTGAGAAGCCATGTGGTACTGTTGATAGCAATTCGTCCGTTCGTCGGGTGGAACGTTCAGCTTGGCGGGCCCCCTTGGTGCTTTTCGATAGGAGTAGGCTGCATGCCGGCACCAGGATTCATCTTCTCCCTTCTCTTCATCAACATCTCTCATACAGAACACTTTACAAAGTAAAATGTTAAAATGTATACATTTTGGCAGGTACCATCGTCCTCAACTGAGTTATTTTTTTAATTTTTTAAGAACTGTAGGCCTTTCGGAAGCCGACTTCCATGATCAGCAGAATACTTATGTGTAACTAATTGTTATGTGACGCTTTTGACTTAGCGGCTTTCCAGTGTCGTCGGTAACTGACAGTTTTGCAATTCATGTAGTGGGTTTTACGAGTTGGGTTTGTTCTCATTTAAAATTAACTCTTGTTTATTTCGTTGTTTAGAGTTAATTTTAAATGAGATCACACCCAACCAGTACAACACCCTATATGAAATTGCAAAATAACAGTCAGTTGCTACAGACGTCGCTGGAAGGCCGCACATAACAACAGTTAGTAGCACATATTTATTCTACTAATGATGGAAGTCGGCTTCCGAAAGGCCTATACTTTTTCATTTATTTATTTAGCCGGTTTAACAACATATTTGTGCACCCAATTAATCTACTCTACATCTCTCTGTCATTCCAATTCCCATCGTCCAAACCTTTCTTTCCTCATGCTGCTTAAAACACCATCAATTCACGTTATTTTAAGCCGCCCTCTTCTTATTCTCTTCATTCTAGTATTCTTGTTGGGAATCTGTCTTCTGCCATTCTTTTTACATGACCATACCATTTGAACCCTTTTTTTTTATGAAATGCACAATTTGAAGTTTGGACATTAATATTTTGTTTAACTACGCTATTTCTTAAGTTATCTCTTCTTGAAATTCCAGCTGAACACCTCCAAAAAATCCATTTTTGTTAAATTTAACTTACTCACTGTTCTATATTTTAATTCCCATGTTTCTGCCTCGTTTGCCATTGTACTTCTTAATATTATATTAAAAATGTTTGTTTCCGTTTTAGAACTTATATTCTTATCCCATAAAACGCCATTTAATTTCAATATTGCAAATTTGCCTTTATTTATTATCTCATTAATTTCAGCATCATGACAAGCCATCTGCAGTAATTTTTGTTCCCACTACTTAAATTAAAAATGTTAGCATAGTTGAGAACGACCGCACCTGCCAAAAGGTATGTATTTTAATATTTTACTTCGTATCTTTTTACCTCAAGAAAATTTTATATGAATTTCATCAATATTAAAACGTTTTACACTAACAAATACATAAACATACACTAATCCTACACTCCTCTCTGTACACAATACAAGAATACATCATCTACGTAAAGTGGTTTGCCGAAGTGGCTCGTAAATTGAAAATATACTACAATAATGCCCAGCGCAGAACTCGAAGTATGTAATGTGCAATATGTGGCATTATAACACACACACACACACACACACTTTTATTTGTTCCTTTGATGGTTTGACAATTCTAGTCAGCCGGCATTCGTAGGCCTATATGTAGGCCTAATTCGGTAATGGAGATTTCATTCATCTCAATCCACGGCCTGATATAACCGGATACGAATAAATGGTTTACATTTTACTTAATTCTCGAATATTCGTAATATTTTCTCCTCCCTTAAAGTGAGAGATAATTTTCAAACTCGTAATGGCGGAAATCAAAGAATTCTAGTACAATGCGTGCGTTCCAACCTACTGGGGCATTCGATAAGTAATGGCTACACTGTTGTATATCAGCGATCCTAGTGGTGACAATTGTAATCTTGTAATAGGCCAATGTTGTTGAGCAGTCTTTGTTGTGTAAATCTGTAATATTGAAAGTCTCGAAATAGCAATATTTTGTAAATATATTCACCGTTTTTACATTTAGGAAATAATACCTCCCTAATAAAATTCCCTTAAGTAATGCCACGAGTGATTTCCAAATTATCGATAAATTCACGACTCACGAAGTGAGGAGTGAATTTATCTAGAGAATTTGGAAATCAAGAGTGGCATTTGTTAGGACTATTTAACGAATAAAATTAAGCTGTTTACTCACAAATCATTATTTAACTATAGTTATTTTAAAATATTTATATATTTAATGTAAACGGCGATGTTTGAAAACAAATGAGAAACGATAGGTACGCTTCATCTGCTTCTTTTGTTTATCACTGCAACCAGATCATACTATTTATTGCCAAAGGAACGCAATATTGTAAGAATGCTCTCTGGTGGAGAAAAAATGAAACACATCAAACTGTATATTAATTCATTTCTGATGTCGTATGATGTAAATATGACAATTATATTTTCCTGGATTGTTACCTGGGAAAAAATACATATAAGAAAGTGCAAACAGTGGTTTCTTTTTTTGGTGGTATAATCAATTGCTACAAATGTTTTTATATTAACTCCCGCATGCGGCATGTGTTGACATTCATGCACTATATATACAATCTGGTAGCCGTATTTCTTACAGGCTCAGTCACTGCAAAATAATGGTCAGATCTGTTCAGAATATTAAAAAGGAGGAGCTTTCTTTAATATGGTAATTATAACACTGATAAATATTTCGTGAAACACGACTCTGATTGGTTGTAAAACAGAAATCATAGAAACGTGATTGGTCATTGACTCCCATTTGGGGCATGAGTTACATAGTCAAAAACATCGCTTCATGATATAATATGAAGTAGTGACTGTCTTCCAAGGATTTGGCAACATATAGTTGACCAGCAACAAACTATAATATCTAGGGATGTTTGGTTATAATATATGGCCACTCTTTTTGTCTGTAAATTTACCTCTCAGTGATTTTAATGGAGGCATCATATGAATTAGAATTTTATATAGGTGTACAATTTTATATTGTAATGAGGTATTAAATACGTGTTTATTAGAAAGTGTTAAAAGCAGGAATTTGGATGTGATTAATGACGTATATAGCTGTTAATTTATACGTCAGAAGCTGGTTACCATTTTGAAATATGGCAGATAATTATCGTCAACTGTTTAGTGTTATTAAGATACCAAATTAGCAACACAACCCTGGTCCTGATTGCAGGGTTAGTGTTCAACCCCGCGCATGCGCTCTCTACTTAACTTACTTTTTATACTTATTACATCAGGGGTGTGTAATTATTTCTTTTTAAAACTCTGATAGAAACCGCTAATTTCCTTGCAGCTGTTATTGTGGTCAGAGATTTTTATATTTTGTATTTTTAAAAGAGTCTTGTTTTCAAATTTCCAGTTGAGCATCGATGGTTTAGTACACACATGTTATAATTACTAATTTCTTTGTTTTTGAGAACATTGTATTTTAATTTTCAATACCGTACCCTATTACACAATGGAAAATACAACATATTGCTACCATAGAACTGCAGGTAACTCTTGGTATTCGGTTACTATATTTGTACACAATAAAGACACTTACTTACTGGCACTATCGAACCCGTAGGTTCATGGCCGCGCGGATATAAGCTCTCCATAGATCCCTATCCTGAGCTAATGCTTTCCAGTCATTTCTTGTATAATCTACTTCCCTCAAATCATGGTTAATGTTGCTCTCCCACCTCATTCTTGATCTACCAACTGGGCGTTTTCCCTCTGGCTTCCCTACAAGAAGCTTCCATGAACGTCTTTCTTTCCCCATACGCTCAACATGTCCTGTCAATCGCTGTCTACGAGACTTAACTGTTCTTATTATATCTGGCTTCCTATAAAGACCATGTAGTTCATTGTTATGTAGTGTTCTCCATTCACCTGTCTGTTCATCTCTCTTTGGTCCAAAAATTTTCCTAAGTACTTTATTCTTAAAAACTCGTAATATCATTTTCCTCCCTTAAAGTAAGAGTCCATGTTACGCACCCATATAATATAACTGGTAGAATAATAGTTTTATATATTTTCAGTTTAACGTTTTTTGAAAGAAGTTGGGACATCAAGAGTCTCTGTAATGCATAATAGCACGCATTTCCAGAATTGAGCCTACGTTTAATTTCTTTGTGCATCTCATTCCTATTTGTATTTGAATTCAGCCACTTCCTCAAAATTTCCCTCATTTGTAATTAGCTCTCCATTTCCATTATATAATGTATATCTACGCGTGACCATATATCTAGTTTTATTGATATTTACTTCCAGTCCTAATTCCTTAGTGTTACTCAATAGTGTGTGCGTGTTGTCCTTTAGTATCTCCTCGCTACAATAAAGATACACTTCAGAGAATCCGATTTTGTTCTTAACTCAATTTGACCGAGAAATGTACTTAACACATCGCTCATTTGCGAGAAGAGTGACGTAACTAAACTTTTACCGATTTTGAGTTATTGATACTACATGAAAGACGAAACTCAGTTCTATATTCTGGAAGAACGACATAAGCAACTGTATACAATGAGTTTATATACTAATTTGATATTTATGACAAATAGAGGTAAAGTTGGAAAATATTTTCCAACATGTGACAAAAACGTTTCTAACCATACACCATACGCATGCGCCAACAGACACGAAGTGGTTTATACTATGGAATCACGGGATGCAGCCAACATAGGCCTATACACGATATTTTAACTCACGTTGCCAACCAACCTAAAAGCTAATCTAACGTCATTTAAGTACCTTAACCTCTGAAAGAATTCACGCTGATTTTATTTACTGTAAGTTAATTAGTACAGAGTCTATGTTGGCTTACGGGAACAGAATATTCGTTAAAATCAATATGGCTGCCACGTCTTCATGTAATTCAATATCGCCTTCTTCTTCTTCGTCACGGTTTAGACTTATTTACTAGCCTGTTCCGGCTCCAAATTGCTGCTGTTTCCATCTTTTCTTTGGACTTCCCTAACTTCTTCTTCCTCGTGGCGAATAGTTGTATGCTGCTTTTGGTATTCTATTTTCAGTCATCCTTGCTAAGTGTTCTTTCCAGTTTGCCCTATATTTTACTATTTCTGTGTTTAAAATTCAATATCGTGAAATATATATTCAAATAATCGTTGGAAAACATGTAAAAATCTTTGTAAATGGTGGCAAATAATTTGAAAAATGAAATCCCTAAGATTAAAATTTGACAGGAATTTATGTAGTAGACTAATTTAAAAAAGCAATGTCATATGTTGGAAAGTTTAGCCCGAAATTGTACTGACCTCTAAATGCAGAATTTTTTTTTTTTTTCCCCCACTCTTCTCTCAAATGAGCGACATGTGTGCAGAGTCACATACATGTGGCGTTCTCCGTGGTTTACTCGTTAGTAAATTAGTCTGTTTCCTAAGTTCGCAGATTGAAAACCGGCCGCAGTCAATGGATTTATTAGGGCGTAAAACACGCAGCATAAGGATATCTTTGGAACGGAAGAGAAAAACACAAATCTTAAATAACAAATAGATATAAACTTCACAATCTAATATAATTATTTTATATCTCTGACACATTTATTAAGCAATTGATCGTAAAATGGCACATGCAAATAAAAAGTAGGCCTACCATTCTGGTTGAAAAACTTTTATGACATTCAATGAAATAAGAAAGTTATTGTTTACTAGCTAATACCCGGCGTACGCTGCTACGCCTAAATAAATAAAAATTAATGTGTTTTTTTATATATAGTTGAATAAGTAAAAAGAAAAAGAATTATAAATCTTCTGCTGCCTTTTTGGTAATCTTGTTACGTTCATTCTTTCTACATGTCTAAACCATTTTTCTCTATATCCTTTGACTTTATCATTTAATGGATATATATTTAATTCTGTTCTTATATCTTCATTCTTTAACCGATCCGTTCTTGTGCAGCCTTTTGTTCTTCTAAGGAAGTTCATTTCTACACTTTGTATTCTACTTTGTAATTTTTTGGTCATTACCCAAGTTTCACTCCCATAAAGTAATGCAGGAACTGCCAATGTTTTATAAAACTTCAGTCTAGTATCACTTCTTGTTTTGTTCTTTAATGTTTTAAATTATAAATTTATATCGTAATTATTTTAGATTCCCCGTGCTGATTACTTATCCCGATCTTCTTGGCATAAATGAGCTGAAAGACAAAAATGGTTATTGAGAATTATCCGTAAGAGAATACCGTCGTGCGCTGCTACGCTTGCCCGGGAATCTAGTAATCCCGATCTTCTTGGCATCAATGGGCTTGAAATATATAAATGGTTATTATGATTTATCCGTAAAAGATAGACATATTCTGTCGCGAACTTTTTTTGTATATATCTTTTGAGATATTCTATTCTGTGCACATTAATTTTGGTGTATATGTTATGGTTTAGGCAGCGTAAGTCATTTAAACGTCCAAAAAGTTTCGAAAAACACGTTTTTCACTAGATTTTTTAAGGGTGAAGGAGTTTAGTATTTCAACTTTCTTATAGCCTAAAACCTTCCCGGGAAACTCCTTAACAATTTGCAAAAAGCCCCATCACAATCGGATGAATGGTGTAGTAATCCATAAAGGACAAACAGATAGACGTACATTTGTTCATATAGGCCTAACTAACTCACTGGCACTATCCAACCCGTACATTCATGGCCGCGCGGACATAATCTCTCCTTACGTCCCTATCCTGAGCTAATGTTTTCAAATAATTTCCTGTATAATCTACTTCCCTCAAAAAATAGTTAATATTATTCTCCCACCTCATTCGTGGTCTACCAACTGGCCGTTTTCCCTCTGGGTTTCCTACAAGAAGCTTCCATGCAGCACTTTCATTCCCCATTCGTGCCATATGTCCTGCCCATCGTAGTCTACAAGACTTGACTATTTTTATTATATCTGGCTTCCTGTAAAGATCATGTATGCTTATATATTTGAATTGTTACAACTTCTCATTCAATAAAATAGAGTACTTAATTTATAATCTAAGCAAATACTTAAACTCTAATATAATGCTGTTGATCCCGTGTAGCATATTGTACAATTACAAAGAAAAAATGTATAAAAATTAAAAATAATTTGTTATGCAGTTCTTTTGCCGGAAAGTGAAGATGGCCTTCAACGATTATTACATATATTTAACTTAACAGCTAATTTTTTTTTTTTAATTTGACATAAAACTACCTGTATGGTAACATTCAAAGAACCCAAACGACGATGATGACGATAATAATAATAAAAAAAAATAATAATAAAATAATAATAATAATAATAACACTGAGCAACAAAAAATAAACTTTTTTTTTGTGTCAGGAAGGAAGATATGTGATTCTGATAGTATTTTTTCTACTGAATTCAAATATATTTGTTTTTCTCAATCACACAAGGTTTCCGAAAGCGAAAGACAGGTTTTTATAATTTCAAACACTTTAATATTTTCTACATAATATTATCGGCCGCGGTGGACTAGTGGTTATGCTCCTTGCCTCTGGTCCCGAGGGTCGCGGGTTCAAACCCGGTCGGGGTCGATCGATTTTTTAGGATGGAAAAATCCAAGGAGCAAGTCCTCCGGGAGGGACTTTAAGCCGTGGGTCCCGAGTCTGAAGATTTTCAGGCTCGAAAAACATCCTTAAGCCTGAATGGAAAGGCCTCTAAGCAAAATTTACCGAATCGTCCCGTCCTAGTACTACCTTGGTTTCCTAGATGTCAGTATGAGGCGGAACGCTTACCACGGACCACTCAAATGACATCTACACGAAAACAAGTGTAACTAAATTAGTATGGTTCAAATTCTTCCCTGTAGAGAGAGAGCGCCTAAATCTCTGTTAAGGCAAACATGGGCTTACAAGAAGAACTACATAATATTCGAATATTCGGAGTCACCTACAAAGTAAGAAATGACGATTTCTGCTATATTTCGCCTGTGGAACATCCTCTTGATGGTCCAACAATAATCGGCCAGCATATTAGGATTCCATTTGCCTTGATATCTCTTTTCCATAGCTGAAATGTCCTAATGAAAGGGTTCCCCGTTTTATTTTACAATGGACAAATGGACGAAAAAACGTTTATTAAAAAAATTATTATTTTTAAATCCATTAAGTGAAATTGAAATAAAAAAACTGTGGAAAATGGAGAAATTCCGAATACATATTTTAAAACACGATAAAAACTAACTTAAGTACAACTATTGGTACTCATGAGACAAAAATCATGTTGACAAGTGTAATTTCTATTTGTTTGTTTTATTTTATTTCATTAAAAAATAAAATAAAATAAACAAATTGATGTATCTTACAGGATACATTACCACTTTAAGAGTTACGAATTAATTATAACTATTAGCGTTTTTTTAATGTTACATAGGTCTATAAGACATACAGTATATTATATATATAAAGTAAAGTGATCCCACTACAGGCCTCAGGAGGCCCTTGGGGTAGTGGGAGGTTAATGCTCCCACTTTTTCTGGACAATCGGCACTTGATGTCAGCCGGGTTGTCAGCCCTGCGTGACGGCTGCCTTTACCCCCAGAACAAGCGTCTGGTACTCATTTCCGTTGGAAGATGAGTCGACCCCAGGGTCATAGTGCCGCCAGAAGGTTTGGGCCAGTTTAAAAATCCTGACCCCACCGGGACTTGAACCCTCGACCTTCCGGCTTGTAGCGCAGTGCCTTTACCACTACGTGCCCCCCACAGTATATTATATCTTCTTGTATCTCGTATGCCCCAAGTTTCCCTTAACGAGATTTAGGCGCTCTCCCCCTACAGGGAAGAATTTGAAACATGCTAATTTAGTTACACTTGTTTTCGTATAGATGTCATTTTGAGTGGTCTGTGGTTAGCGTTCCGCCTCATACTGACATCTAGGAAACCAAGGTAGTACTAGGACGGGAAAATTCGGTAAATTTTGCTTAGATACCTTTTCATTCAGGCATAAGGATCTTTTACGAGCCTGAAAATCTTCAGACTCGGGACCCACGGCTTAAAGTCCCTCCCGGAGGACTTTCTCCTTGGATATTTCCATCCTAAAAAAATCAATGGACACCGGCCGGGTTTGAACCCGCGACCCTCGGGACAACGAGCATAACCATTAGTCCACACTGTGTTATATCTTGTGACATGATCAATGGAAATGTTTGAGCGGTATCACTCTTTAATCTAGTCTCGTCTGCAGTTTTGATTTTAAAACGTTCTAAATAATATGCGAATTTCCCATAACCAGACATAAATTGCAGACTAACACAACCGACTCACTATCATTCCTAGGTATTTGAATTCGTCACACCTACAAAATTTACCTCACTTTTTATGAAGTACTAAAGAGGTAATTTTGGGAAGATATCAATTTTATATCTTAGGAACCACGGTTATACGTAGTAGTGTGTTTAGAAACGAGTGTATGGGCGGTAGATGCAGCACTAATGGCGGACCTCTCGTTACCAGTCCGATCATCACTGAATTCACCCCCCGGGGGCGCCTCATACACAAATTATAGTCATCACAACCTCTCATTCACTAACTAGACAGTTACATATTGTTGGTTTGCAACGCGTGGTTGGCGAGACACGCCATTTTCTCTCAATTTATATTTTTACTTCTTAACCCATATCCTTGATCGATAGGCAGTTCGAGCCTAAATACAACAAATCTGAGGCTTTGGTAAAGCAATACTATTCTAAAAATACATTTAAATATGTATATATACCAATTTAATACATTTACACATATCCATCCATAGTAATTTATGTTATGCTGTACTAGGGAATTATAGGTGTGGAAGCTTCCCGTTGCTTTCCACACCGGTGATGGATGATGATGATGATGATGATGATAATAAGGATGATGATGATAATAAGGATGATGATGATGATGATGGCCGGATGATTTTCGGGGACAGTTGAGCCCTAAGCTTCCAGACATTTGTCTTACAGGTGAGGAAAAACTCAGAAAAAGAATCGCAGCCAGGACACTGTCTCGAAGGGAATCGAACCGTGCCCGCTGCGTGACAAGGCAGCATGCTACCTCGAGACCACAGCGGTGGATATATATATATATATATATATATATATATATTATATATATATATATGCCTATACTGTCACTTTAATTTAAATTAAATATTAAATAAATACAGAAAAACATAATATAACAATAAATCCCAAATATTACGAACGGTCCCCATACTTTTGGAATCCGCATTCAAAATATCATAACATAGATGGTGTCGTTTGGACGGTAACCCACACACATTTAACACACACGTATATTCCGCCCCTCGGATATTAATATAAATACACAAACACACAAATATATGTTATAATTAAATTTTTGACATCGATAAAGCGTCGCTGCTCTAAAGTAAAAATATTCTATTTAATTTGCTTACTTGCGATAGGAGCTACCAGATGGCAGTGGAGACCACGTTCCCACTACATCTTGTAATAATGAGAATATGTAAAGCAAAATGAATGTTTGTACTAGACTTGCTCGGTGGCGTAATCGGAAGCGCACTGGAGTACCAACCCAGAGGTCCGGGTTCAAGTCCCGTCCGAATATTTATTTTTCTTATCATATATATATATATATGTTATAATTAAATTTTTAACATTGAGCAATGCAAGCTTGCATTGCTCAATGTTAAAAATTTAATTATAACATCGATAAAGCGTCACTGCTATAAAGTAAAATAAATATTCTCTTTAATTTGCTTACTTGATATAGTCAGCTACTAGATGGCAGTGAAGACAGTGTTCTCGCGACATCTAATAATAATGGAGAGTATAATACATATATAAGAGAAATAAGTGTTTGAATTGGATTCGCCTGTTAGTGTAATGGATATCACGCTGAGGTACAGACTCAGAGATCCGGGTTCGAATCCCGTCCAGGCATTTATTTTTCTTATCATACCATATATATATACACACATACACACACACACTTAATTAGGTAACACGGAGCCAACAGCACTGATCATAATATACAGCTACCGCTCACAGCCATGGGGCTAGTGATTCACAGTGTTCTCATTATATAGACCTATTAAATTACATTTTAGCTTCGGCAATAGGCCTACACAATTTTTTAAGGGTTAATGGACTCAGTCTTCTTTCTCCTGTCAGCTTTTCGCGAGACTGACAGACAACATAGTAGCCGCAATACCAGCCGCATTCTTTGTTGTCCATCTTGTTTTTTTTTTTTTCTTTGATTCCTTGAGCTTAGAAGCTTAGATACGCGGATTCAAATTCGGGTCGATGGAATGTTTCGCATAAATATAATTTTAATAATGTTAAAATTGTATTTTTTTTTTGTAAGCCCATGTATTCCCTTTAGAGAGATTTAGGTGCTCTCCCCCTACAGGAAAGAATTTGAACCATATTAATTTAGTTACACTTGTTTTCGTATAGATGTCATTTTGAGTGGTCCGTGGTCAGCGTTCCGCCTCATACTGACATCTATGAAACCAAGGTAGTACTAGGACGGGAAAATTCGGTAAATTTTGCTTAGAGGCCTTTTAATTCGGGCTTAAGGATTTTTTACGAGCCTGAAAATCTTCAGACTCGGGACCCACGGCTTAAAGTCCGTCCCGGAGGACTTGCTCCTTGGATTTTTCTGTCCTAAAAAATCCATCGACCCTTGGGACCAGAGGCAAGGAGCATAACCACTAGTCCACCGCGGCCGATATAAAATTATAAAATTGTTACCTAATAGATCCATCTCCTCAACTTTGTAAACTATTAATTCTCTGTAGGCCTTTCGAGACTAGTCCCGTCATAATCTGCACCTATTTACCCAGAATGCAATACTTTATATTATAATTTTTATTGTATGGCAAATACCTCAACGGAATTTTATTCATGTTTTATGCAAATGCCCCGGTTGTCTCTCGACATTCCTGGTGTTCTCTCCTGGCATGGCGTACTTGTAACCCACTTCTGAGGTTGGGGCGTCTGGAAAGCGGGGTTACGTTGCCCCGATGGTATGACGGGTGATGATGATGGTAGTGGTGTGCCAGGAGAGACCCTAATCCTAAGCTTAGTCTAAGATGAATATGAATGATGATGATTGCAATGGCCATATGATTTCGGGGACCGTTTGGGCCTTAAAGTTTTCCTGACATTTGTCTTACAGGTGAGGAAAAACCCCGATAAAAACCTCACCCAGAAAAACTGTCCCGACCGAGGATCGAACCCGGGCCAGCTGCGTGACAAGGCAGCACGCTATCTCGAGACCATTAATTGTATTAATGGTCTGATTCTCTTCGGAGGAAAGTTTTTTAATTCGCACAGCAGGCTTAAGAGGTTTTTGGCGGGAGGTGGCCCCAAATTTATTTTTAATAAATGTCTTCTTATTATTCTAGTTATAATAGGCCCACAGCTTGATCGTTCCAGAAATTAAGTCCGTTCCACCTCCTTTTCGGTCTTGCAGGCGATCATTTCCCATCTGCAGGTAGATTGTTACTTGTCACACGCACAATTCTGTTCGATGCTATGCGAGATACAAGTTCGTTCCATTCGGTTCTTCTTCTATACACCCAATCACCTATTGCTTGGATATTAGTCTGGTTTCTAATCCCTTCACTTCTTAACTTGTCTCTTCTAATTTTTATGCACAATTCTTAAAACATTAATTTTATTTGTCTCTGCCATCTGTTTCGTTTTAGAACTAACCATTCTTGACTTAGAAGTATGACTGTAGGGGCTGTATTGACTACTTAATAGATTCTTGTCTTGTATCCTTATTTAAGTATTTGTTTTTGCATTTAATATTTTGTGCATCCCGCTATTTTCGCTTCTTGATTACCTTGAAATGCAACTTCGTTCTGCAAGACTTTTCAGCTAGTTATCTCAACACCCAGATACTTTATTGTTATTACTTGTTATAGTATGTTTCTTTATAATTTTATCTTAATCTTATGGTGAGCTTACTTATATTCATTTCTTAATATCAAGGCACGTTTCTCTATTGTTAGTGCAGCAACCCCATTATTCAAATTTGTATACATAAAAAATGAAAAAGGTAGTGCCTGAAGAAAAATAGTTATTGTGATAGAATATATCATGCAAAAATATAAAATACTAGAAGTCCCGGCCACGCGTTGCAGTGGCCAAGTTATACGTTAAAAATTTTAATTAAGTAGCTGTATTTCAGCCAGATTACTTAAAACTAATACTTACACACGAAATTAATAATATTGAAAATAGAATAAACACTGAACACACTTAAATGATGAAATAATCAATATTTGTAATTCAATTGAAATTCGCGGTTGCAACAAAAAGCACAGCCATCTGGATCTCTCTTTGTTAAACAATAAACCAATTATCTTACCAAATTACCTTACATCGCCATCTGTTAGAATCGTATGGAACTCACAGATAATTATAACTCTTTGTTAAATAATAAACAAATAATTTGCAATAAAAATAATGCGACTATAAATTTAGTTATAAACTACCCTAAGTCTCAGGTTGGATCAAACCGCATACAGTGTGCAAAATTTTATTAAAATCGGTTCAGTAGTTTAGGATTCCATCGCGGACAAACAACGTGACACGTAATTTTTATAAATTAAGATATGTCATCTCTGATTTTTAATATTTTGAATTTACAGTCAATAGATTTAAACTATTTCTCAGTATATAGAAAAAAAATGTATATTCGTTTTTTAATACTTTCATATTGTATTTCCGACAACAAGATAAAATGTATTTAATAGTCTCTGCAAATCATCAGTATCCTCCATAAGAACGCATCAGCAGCACAGCATAGGCCTACAATATTTTTCACCCTTTTTATTTCCATTTTTTAAGTCTAATATGTTTTATATTATTTCAATATTAAATTTTGAAAAACTGGACTTTGGAGATCTCTTTGTTAAACCTCTCTTCCGATTCGGAGAAATAAGAGTTCTTGTATTTTAATGTAGAACATAAACCCGTTGTACAGCCTGTACAATAACATCAGTGCCAGTTAAAATGCAGAAGATGAAACATTGATTTTGAAAGGCCTCCATATTGAAACTACTTAATAATTTAGTTGAGGACGACTGACTTACCAGGTACCAATTTTATATTTAACATCTTCCATCCATAGTAATTCTGCCCGAGGGCAGGTCTTTCACTGCAGTCATAGCATTTTCATGCTATGCTCTGCAGCTTTACTATGGAATTGTAGATTGCTTCCCGTTGCTTTCCACACCGGTGAAGGATGATGATGATGATGGTGATAAGGATGATGATGGCCATATGATTTTCGGGGACCGTTTGGGCCTTAAAGTTTTCCTGACATTTGTCTTACAGGTGAGGAAAAACCCCGATAAAAATCTCACCCAGAAAAACTGCCCCGACCGGCGATCGAACCCGGGCTCGCTGCGTGACAAGGCAGCACGCTACCTCGAGACGACAGCGGTGGACTTTAACATCTTAATACCTCACAATGTAAAGAACCGCCCCATGCACTGTAGGCCTACATGATATCATTTCTAGTCGCTATTAGGATATCAAAGTTATGGGATGTTGAACTTATTAAACAAATAAACGGATGCTATTTTGAATAACTAAATATGGACTTAAGATCAGCCTCAGTGGTCAGATTTTCTGGCTACAGTTCATGAGAACCCGAGTTCGATTCCTGGTCACACCATAGGATTTTTTTCAAAGAAAATTATTCCTGGTCTCGATTTAGGTTAATTTTAGGTTTAAGATTCTCATGACGCTTTATTATTATCATCCTTCAACACCTATTATGTCATCGGGGTAACGTAACTTCGCGTTGCTTTGGCCCCAATTTTAGAAGTGGGTTACAACTCTGGCAATGCCAGGAGAGGTTATCAGAAATGTCACAAAGACAGTCTGGTAGCGTTGTTAAAAATAGCTGGGATTTCGTGTTACTATTCAGTTCATTGTATTCTGTCATCTCAAATTGTGTCAAGGTTACAACTAACTCACTGGCACTATCGAACCCGTAGGTTCATGGCCGCGCGCGGTCTTAAGCTCTCCGTATATCCCTATCCTGAGCTAATGTTTTCCAATCATTCCCTCAAATCTTCGTTAATGTTATCTTCCCACCTCATTCTTGGTCTACCAACTGTGCGTTTCCCCCTCTGGTTTTCCTACAAGAAGCTTTCATGCACGTCTTTCATTCCCCATTCGTGCCACGTGTCCTAATTATCGCAGTGTACGAGAATTAACTATTCTTATTATATCTGGTTTCCTATAAAGACCATGTAGTTCACTGTTATATAGTTTTCTCCATTCACCTGTCTGTTCATCTCTCTTTGCTCCAAACATTTTCCGAAGAACTTTATTCTCAAATATTCATAATCTCCTTTCCTCCCTTAAAGTAAGAGTCCATGTTTCGCATCCATATAATATACTGGTAGAATAAGAGTTTTATAGGCCTATATTTTTTAACGTATTTTGAAAGTAGTTGGGACGTCAACAGTCTCTGTAATGCATAATAGCACGCGTTTCCAGAATTGAGCCTATGTTTAATTTCTTTGTGCATCTCATTCCTACTTGTGATTATTGTTCCTAGGTATTTGAATTCAGCCACTTCCTCAAAATTTCCCTCATTTGTCATTAGCTGTCCATTTCCATTATATAATGTATTTCTATGTGTGACCATATATTTAGTTTTATTGATATTTACTTCCAGTCCCAATTTGTTAGTGTTACTCAATAGTGTGTTCGTATCTCTTCGCTATCGCCCAATAGTACTACATCATCAGCATAAACTAACAGTTTATTAATGCCATTGAGTTGTAGGCCTTCTTCATCCTCTAAAGATTTGATGGTATGCTCTAATTACAAAATTGAATAGTAGAGGAGATAGTATATCTCCTTGCTTCAACCCATTGTGGATTTCAGTGTAGATTTGTCAAGGTTATAAAGATCAAAATTTATAAAATGATAAGTTTGCCTTTAGTAGTCTGTAAGTGTAAAACGTAATCTCTTAGACCTTCATTTAGGAAAGAAACCAAGTTAAGAGTTTTCAAAAATAGGATCCATAGCCTAATTTTCAGATCCAGAAGAGATTGAAATGGAGGAAGCTTCGAGAACCTCAATTTTATTTACCATTTTCTAATATTGCCAGGATTATTATGTCTAGGGGATTGAGATACGCAGGTGACGAAGCTGAAATGGGCGACAACAGAAATACTTTAAAAAATGTATTGGAAACCCTTGGTGAAGAGAGTATTAGAAAGATATAGGCGTAAGCGACAAGATAATTATCGATTAGATACTCGTATTAAAGAACCGGTTATCAGAGATGGAACTTGATTCAGTGACTGAAGTCTTGCTAATGCAGTCCTACGGGTTCCATAAGCCTTAATTAGATGCTTATTTTCTTAAAGGGTTGTAAAGAGTGATATGAAGTAAATCCTAAAGAAAATAGTATATCTGATTCTAATCACCTGACTACAACAGTTTGTGGGGCGCGCCGTAGGGTAGTAGTAGTAGTAGTAGTAGTAGTAATAATAATAATAATAATAATAATAATAATAATAATAATAATAATAATAATAATAATTTTATTCATTGATATACAGAATGTTTACACATCTTTCTGTGCCTAAAGTTTTATTTTTCTTCTCCACTAGTCTCTCTCCATCCAAACCATGTCCTCCAGTCCTCTTGCTCTCATTCCAGCTCTTATTTCCTGCATCAACGAGTTTCGAGGTCTTCCTTTCCTCCTTCTTCCAGGTGGACACCATTCAAATGTTTTCCTGGGTAATCTTTCTTCTTGCATTCGTCGTACGTGCCCATACCAATTTAATTGCTTATACCGTACATAATCTACTATTGAATAAGAAATATTCATTTTTTCTCTTATGGCAGTATTTCTTATTTTGTGTAACTTTGAACATCTTGCTGCTCTCCCCACGAAATCCATTTCAATCTACATAAAGTTTTTGTTCTAAGTTTTTGTTGAATTTCCAAACTTCAGCTCCATATGTGACAGTACTTCTCACTATTGAATTATATATTTGTAACTTATTTTTCCTGGTTATTATTAATGATAATGCTTTATTTTAGCTGGCAGAGTTAAGGTTTAAGAGACCATTACTTGCTTTCAGTCATCTGATAACTCTCTTAATTTAGAAATTCAATTGATACATTTATTTGTTGAAATTCTTTCTCTTCCACTCAACCAGCGAATAGTAAAGTTACACAAAATTACATACTTACTACAATTTTATGATATTATTAAAATGTAGACTAAACAAGAGGCAATAGTGATGTGTTCTAATTCTAGTTAATATAACAATAACATGGAATATTATAAAATTAAAATAATATAAAATAAAATATTTAAGTAAAGCTTCCTAGATGATTATTGAATGCTGAATATAGTTGTTATGTAGTTAATGTTTTCATTGTGTCGAACTTAAGGTATAAGTTAATTTATATTTAAATAATGGTAGTGATTGACAGTCCCTGACATGACTGGGAAGTGAGTTCCATGTTCTTCTTCTTCTTCTTCTTCTTCTTCCTTCCAAGTATTAGGCCAAGGCCTGTTACGATCCTATAGAAAATTTTCCCGCCAGCGTTTTGATCCTTCCGGGAAATTCTCGTATCCGACTTGAAAGCATTTAATAATAGTCCCTTCGCTTGGTTGGCGGGACAAAGGGAAGCCAGACCATTGATGGGGCTGCCATATTATAGCCTCTGGCCAGGCCTTTCTGGAGAAGCAAAGAAAATAAGAGGAAAGAAGAAATGGAAGAAAGGAAAGACTCCCTAGCCCTCGGATGCCCTACTAGCATCGGGGTCGAAAAAAACAAGAGTAGAGTTAACCAAGAGAGGTTAGATAGTAAAGTTAAAACAGTTGCAAAACACAAGTAAGTGGAAGAAATGTTTTGCTTCAGCTTGGGGCACCGTGTGGTCGCCATCCACATATCCCCTAGATGAGGACCCCGCCAGTTAATGATTTCATTGTGTCGACCTTAAGGGCTAAGTTAATTTATATTTAAATACTGGTAGTGATTGACAGTCCCGGACCATGACTGGGGAAGTGATTTCCAGGTTTCTAGTCATAGATATTGTGTAAGATTCAGAGTACAGACATGTTTTGTGCTGTGGGATCAAAAGTAAAGAAGAGTCTTGTGATCTTATTTCTAAATTGTAATGAGCCGATAAATTTTGAAAACGCGTTGATAAATAACTTGGTAAATATGTGTGCAGGATTTAGAATAGTAAAGCATGTGAATGCGTAGTTGGTTAAGGCAATATACAGTACAAATCGTAAGGTCGATGGTTCGAGTCCCGGTGGGGTTAGGATTTTTAGACTGACCCAAAGATTGCAGTGGCATTATTTTCCTGGTGTCGACTCAGCCTCTAACAGAAATGAGTACCATAGCTTGTTCTGGGATAAAGGCGGCCATCACGCAATGGCTGACAACCTGGTTGACATCAATAGCCTATTTTCTAGAAAAAATGGGAACCTTAACTCTCTACCACTGTTGTCTCGAGGTAGCGTGCTGCCTTGTCACGCAGCGGGCCCGGGTTCGATTCCCGGTAGGGACAGGCTCCTGGGTGTGGGTTTTTTTCGGGGTTATTCCTCACCTGTAAGACAAATGTCAGAAAGCTTAGGGAAAACGGTTCCCGAAAATCATCCGGCCTTCATCACCATCCTTCACCGGTGTGGAAAGCAACGGGAAGCTACCACAACTAGCTATAATTCCCTAGTAAAGCTGCAAAGCATAGCATGAAAATGCTATGATTGCAGTGAAAGACCTGCCCTCGGGCAGAATTACTATGGATGGTTCCTTCTACTACCCCCAAAGATCTTCTATAGCCTATAGCGGGATCCTTTAACGTTTTATTTATACATTAGATTCTCAAACTATTCAGGCTGATTTAATAATTCTTGAAAAATTACCTTATTGATACATACACCTTTTGTCAGGAACTAGTACAAGTAGGGCTATGAAAGTTTCAATTCACTATACTCACTCCATGTTGTGCCTATGGAAGATCCAGTAATAGTACATGAATTTTAATCAATAGATAGTTTATATTATTCTTTTAGTTTTCTTGCAATATATTCTATCATCATCATCGTCCTTTCAAGTATTAGGCCCAGTGGCCCGTTACGGTCTCCCGCCATCTCCGAAAAGGTCGACCCACAGATCTTCTGCCTCGAGGAATGTAGTGAAGAATTTGTTTTGGTATTCTGTGACGATCCATGCGCTGAATATGGGCTAGCCAATTGTTTCTATATTCTTGGAGGTATTCAGATATAGGTACGATGTTTAACTCTCTGGCTATTGTTGAATTTCTTTGGTGGTCTAGAAGGCTATAACCTGCAGTTCGTCGCAGAAATTTCATCTCCGTGGCTGTAATATGACGATCATCCTGAGTTCTGATGGTCCAAGCTTCACTACCATAACAGATTATGGGTCTAAGCGATAATTTTATAGATTTTCATTCTTGTGTGTCTCTGCACTTTTGATGGTAAAAACTTGGTTGATAATTCTTAAAGCTTTTTTATAGTTTTGTATTTTGAAGGATAGTTCACATTCCTCATTATAAGTTAGATTATATCCTAAGTATTTAAATGAATTAACTTGCTCTAATATTGAATTCTGAATACAAATTTTACTTCTTACTGGGAATTTCCCTTGAAAGGCCATAACTTTAGATTATATTCAATATATTCTACGTCATCATGATCGTGTGCTGTTAATACCTGGTTGTCTGCAAAATTGCATGAATATACATGCACATTTTGGATTGGTATGCCCATTTACGGACATGTTTTTCCCCACAGTCTCTTAGTACTCTTTCAAGATAAATTTTGAATAGAGTTGGAGATAAACTGCAACCCTGCCTTAAACTTTTTGTAACAATAAATCCCTCAGTGATATGATCTGCAACTTTTATTTTTTTAATTGATCCTTTGTATAATGATTTTATAGCTTCTATTAATCTTTTATTAATGTTTGTATTGTCTAAATTTTCGCATAACATCTTTTAGGGATAGTATCACATGCTCTAGTTAAATCAACAGAAAGTAAATATAAATCTATGTTAGTAGTTCTTTTTTTTCTCTCTCAACCATTTGAGCAGGGAAATTATGGGTGTACAAGAGGAGCCGAGCAGAATAGACATTATAGAAAAGAAAAGATTACATGTCAAAAGAATGCAAGAGCAAAGATTGCATAAACGTATTATGGAATGGATCGCAACAGAAAGGATGGAGGAAGGAAGACCAAAGTAAACCTGGATAGAAGCTGTGCAAGCGGCTATGATTATCAGAGAATTGGAAGAAGATTAATGGATGGACAGATAGGAATGGCATTTGGTTTCCGGAAGACGGCGGCAGCTGTCATGATACCGGATGATGATGATGAGATAGAACATGAATGTATGATTTTCAAAATGTTCCATTCCATTAACACAGTTTGTGGGTAGCGTAGTTGGTTAAGGCAATACGCTACAAACCGGATGGAGTTAGGATTTTTAAACTGACCCAAACATTCTGGTGGTACTATGATCCTGGGGTGTATTCAGCCTGTAATGGAAATGAGTACCGAGAGCTTGTTTTCTGGGTAAAGGCGGTCGTAATGCAGGGCTGAAAACCCGACTGACATCAAGTGCTATTGTTTAGAAAAAGTAGCAGCCTTAAACTCCTACTACTCCAAGGGTCCCCTAATGGCTAGTAGTGGGATCACTTTATATTTTTATTAAAGCAGTTTAAAATTTAAAAAAATATAAAACAGTACCTGAGATCTCAGTCGTCCTCAACAATTAGCGTTGTAGTTTGTAGGAGACAGAAGATGAAACTTAAGTTTTCGAAAGGCCTCCTTCAAAACTACACTGCTGGATAATGAGGGCGAATGAGATTATAGGTATTATTTTATATTTCTTAAAATTTTAACATAGTGACCTAAACGGAGTCTCGTAATGTATTTTAAAAATTTTAACGCAGTTGAACCTCTCGCCGTGTAGAGGTACTTCTACACTCTAATTCAACCCAGGAAGTGACACTAGGTCACAAGATAACAGTCTGCTAACAATTCCTCTTCATAGCACTTCCTCTTATTCTACTTCCTTCACAGTAGCTTCTGCCCGCTCCTGGAATTTCCTTCCTCTAGATATCAGAGGTTGCCGCACACTTGGCACCTTAAGTCACGATTATACAGTTACCTGTTGTCTAATAATTAATTTTTCTTTATTTATTTAAATTTATACTATGTCATTAATAATATTTTTCTCGTTTTTTTATATATCTTGTTCATATTATATATTTAATTCAATAAATTTAGAGTAAATCAAAATACATTATAAATATTAATTGTATTGTATTATAACATGTGATCGTTTTTGTATATTGTATTTAGATTTAAGACTATATTTTTTTTGTATTTTTTTAAAACCTGGTTGAGTGGCAGACAAGGCCTTAAGGCCTTAACTCTGCCAGGTAAAATAAAGCTATTATTATTATTATTATTATTATTATTATTATTATTATTATTATTATTACTATAGACCTTAAGGGCTACGCCAGTTTCTCCCCACGTACAGGGGTAGATGTTGCCAAACTCATAATACCGGTATTCGTTTGTTTAGGGAGGGGCTGTAGGGGGAAGGTTAGCAATACTTTATCCAAATGTATGTGCTATACATTGAAAAAACATAGTTTTTATTTTACGGTATGCAAACTAGTTTTATAGTATATATATATATATATATATATATATATATATGAGACTCGAAACTTTCATACAGCATAGTACAGGTCCGCACGAGCTCAGTGCCAAGTGGTAACTTTTTTTTCTTTAAGAGGGCGTGGCTTGGACGGCTACAACTTTCAACTCTGTACCTGCTGTGTTGCAAATTTTAGTTTCATTTAAGGATTTCTCTCAAGAAAATGCTGTTAAAATGGCAACCCAGTTCTCTATTCCAAACACATAGTAACTTCCTGGGTTGAATCTGACTGCACGTGTCACACGTCACCCGGACTTCACGGAGGTCGACCTTTCGGGAGAGGGATTTTGACAATGGTTCACATACATACTTTTTGACTACACAAGGGCATGGAGGGCCTCCCTGAATGAGTGATCAGCTCAATGTCAAGGCTTCAACCGAGACAACACAACATTAAGACGAAAACACACACACGCACATTCATACTAAAATGGCGAATATGATAATGGTAATCATGTTTGTCAGATGCTGTTCGGGGACCGTTTGGTCTTAAAGTTTCCTGTAATTTGTCTTACAGGCGAAGAAAACCCAAGAAACAACCTTACCCAGAAAACTTGTCCGATCGGTTATCGAACCCGGGCCCACAGAGTGACAAGACAGCATGCTGTCTCGAGACCACATATGTACGATACGGTTTTAATCAGAGGCCTCTTATTGTAGACTTGAGGTTCTATTTCGAGCTGTATATCTACAACACAGGATTCAAGTCTTATTTCCCTTTCGAAGGAAACCACTTTCTAATAACTAACTTACTGGAACTATCTAACCCGTAGGTTCGTGGCCACGCAGACATAAGCTCTCCATACATCCCAATCCTGAGTTAATGGTTTTCAATCATCCCCTGTATAATCTACTTCCCTCAAATCATAGTTAATGTTATCCTCCGTCCTTATTCTTGGTCTACCAACTAGCATTTTACTTCTGGTTTTCCTACAAAAAACTTCCATGCACCTCTTTCATTCCTATTCGTACCACATGTCCTGCCCATCGTAGTCTACGAGACTTACTGTTCTTATTATATCTGGCTTCCTATACAAACCATGTAGATCACTATTATGTAGTTTTCTCCATTCACCAGTCAGTTCATCTCTTTTCGGTCCAAAAATTTTCCTAAGAACTTTATTCTCTAATACTCGTAATCTTCTTTCCTCCCTTAAAATAAGAGTCCATGTTTCGCATCCATATAATATAACTGGGAGAATAACACTTTTATGTATTTTCAGTTTAACGTTTTTTGAAAGGAGTTGGGACGACAAGGGTCGCTGTAATGCGTAATAGCATGCATTTCCAGAATTGAGCCTATGTTTTATTTCTTTGTGCATATGATTCCTATTTGTAAATATTGTTCCTAGATATTTGAATTCAGCCACTTATTAAATGTCTCCTTATTTTGTCATTAGTTGTCCATTTCCATTATATAAAGTATTTATTTCTATGTGTGAACATATATTTAGTTTTTATTGGTTTACTTCCAGTTTCAATTTCTTAGTACTACTCAATAGAGTGTGCGTGTTGGGTTTTACTATCTCCTTGCTATCGCCATTCTGTATTAATCCCTTAAAAAGCCACGAACCCTGACCGGGTTTCAAACTGCGAACGTTGCAACTAGCGACCATGAATTTGAGATATTGAAGCATCTCTAAATCCTGAAACAAGAATATTAATTTATGGTAACGACGTGTGAGGTGTAAACGAGTTAATTAGAGGTGGACATGTTTATGTTATAATAATAAACCCCGCCCACTTGTTGCAGTGCACATGCACTTGGACATCGCACTGACCTGAGCGACCTTCATGTTCTTGACTCTTAATTACAACCGCTCTCTGAACAAGCTCATTTTAACTTCTTTTATACAGATATTTATTGGTGTTCTATACATGTGTTGCCACTTTAAACATATATATATATATATATATATATATATATATATATATATATATAGTAGTAGTAGGACTTTATTAGACAAAAAGTAAGATATTTACAATATTATTTACAAATATGGGTCGCACGGGGAGTAAGCCGTACGTGCTGTTGACAGTCCGTTACAATAAAGTAATAAATATAATACGCCAAGAGCTGAAATTGCCTTGAAAAAATTATCTTAATTTGTAAAAAAGAAGTGCAAATTATAATTTAAAAATTTCAAAGAATGAAACTAAAATTTTAACTTTTAAAGAACATAATACCTTAAGAGCAAAAATAATAATCTAATATATAAAAATTAATGTTTGTTTGTTTGCTCGTTCGTATTTTATGCGCTACGATATCGTTCATTCGATTGTGATGGGTATTTTTGCAAAATGTTCTGGATATTCCCAGGATGATAATAATAATAATAATAATAATAATAATAATAATAATTATTATTATTATTATTATTATTATTATTATTATTATTATTATTATAATGCTTTATTTTAGCTGGCAGAGTTAAGGCCATAAGGCCTTCTCTTCCACTCAACCAGCGAATAGTAGAATTATACAAAAATTACATACATATTACAATTTTAAGATATTATTAAAATACAGACTAAACGAAATGCAATGAACATAGGCTATAAGAGAGTTGTAATACCATCACCCTTTGTAGTGAAAGAGTGAAAAAGCAGCTTCTTGGACGCTTAAATGGCTTACGCTACCTAAACCAAAACAAATAGGCCTATACAAAATTAATGTACACAGAATTGAACATTTAAAGAACTCTACAAAAATGTCCGCGTAAACATATATTTATCTTTTACGGAAAACTCACAATAAACATTTTTGTCTATCATTGATGCCAAGAACAGTGCGATAAGTAGATTCCTGGGCAAGGGTAGCAGCGAACGGCGGCTATTCTTTTACGGATAACTCCCAATAACGAATTTTTTCTCTCAGCTCATTTATGCCAAGAAGATCGGGATAAATATATTTCTAGGCAACGTCAGATAATCAGCAGGGAGTATCAAAAAATAATTTCTATATTTCTTTCTCTTTTACTTAAACATAAAAACACATTCATTTTCGTCATTCAGCTCATGTATGCCAAGACGGTCGGGGTAAGTAGGTTCCCGGGCAACTCCGGGTAATCAGCACGGGAAAATAAAATAATTACGATATCAATTTTTCCCTTTACCTATTCAACTATGCATAAAAATCTTTACTTTTCGCCCTTCTGCTCATTTATGCCAAGAATATCGAGTTAAGTAGATTCCCGGGCAACGCTGGGTAATCAGCACGGGGTATCTAAAATAATTAAGATATAAAATATTTCCTGTCACTTATTCAACCAAACGTAAAAACACATTAATTTTCACCTTTCAGTTCATTTATGTAAAGGAGATCGGGAAAATTTGATTGCCGGGTAATGCCAGTTAATCATCACGGGGTATATGAAAATAATTAGCATATAAATTTGTCCCTTCACTTATTCAACTAAACATAAAAATACATTAATTTTCGTCTTTCAGCTTATTTATGCTAAGAAGGACGGGATAAGTAGATTCCCGGTCAGCGATGAGCAGGCCTAATCAGCACGGGGTATCTAAAAATAATTACGATATAAATTTATAATTATTTTTTTCCTTTCACTTATCCAATTAAACATAGGCCTAACACATTAAATTTTTTTCGACGCAGCAGCGCAACCCGGGTTTTAGCTAGGGTTTTATATAATTTGGTTTTTATTTCGCGTGATATTTTGAATTATATACTTTATTTATTGAAAAATAACCGGTATAAGCAATTAAATTGGTATGGGCACGTATGACGAATGCAAGAAGAAAGATTACCCAGGAAAACATTGGAATGGTGTCCACCTGGAAGAAGGAGGAGAGCAAGACCTCGAAACGCGTGGATGCAGGAAATAAGAACTGGAATGAGAGCAAGAGGACTGGAGGACATGGATTGGATGGAGAGAGACGAGTGGAGAAGAAAAATAAAACTTTAGGCACAGAAATATATGTAAACATTAAAATTCTGTATATAAATACTTACTTACTTACTCACTGGCACTATCGAACCCGTAGGTTCATGGCCGCGCGGACATAAGCTCTCCATACATCCCTATCCTGAGCCAATGCTTTCCAATCATTCCCTGTATAATCTACTTCCCTCAAATCATAGTTAATGTTGTTCTCCCACCTCATTCTTGGTCTACCAACTGGGCGTTTTCCTTCTGGCTTTCCTACAAGAAGTTTTCCATGCACGCCTTTCATTCCCCATACGCGCAACATGTCCTGCCCATCGCAGTCTATGAGACTTAACTGTTCTTATTATATCTGGCTTCCTATAAAGACCATGTAGTTCATTGTTCGGTACTCTTCTCCATTCACCTGTCTGTTCATCTCTCTTTGGTTCAAAAATTTTCCAAAGAACTTTATTCTCAAATACTCGTAATTTCCTTTCTTCCCTTAAAGTAAGAGTCCATGTTTCGTACCCATATAATATAACTGGTAGAATAATAGTTTTATATATTTTCAGCTTAACGTTTTTTGAAAGGAGTTGGGACATCAAAAGTCTCTGCAATGCATAATAGCAAGCATTTGAGCCTATGTTTAATTTCTTTGTGCATCTCATTCCTATTTGTGATTATTGTTCCTAGGTATTTGAATTCAGCCACTTCCTCAAAATTTCCCTCATTTGTCATTAGCTGTCCATTTCCATTATATACTGAATTTCTACGTGTGACCATATATTTAGTTTTACTGATATTTACTTCCAGTCCTAATTCCTTAGTGTTACTCAATAGTGTGTGCGTGTTGCCCTTCAGTATCTCCTCGCTATCGGCCAGTAGTACTACATCATCAGCATAAACTAACAGCTTATTAATACCATTCAGTTATAAGCCTTCCTCATTCTCTAAAGATTTAATGGCATGCTCTAGTACAAAATTAAATAGTAGAGCAGATAGTGCATCTCCTTGCTTCAACCCATTTACCATTTCTTAGTATTATGTATTCTTTCATTTATGTCCTTCTGGACAATATTATGTTTTATATAGTCCATAATTTTTTTTTATTATTGAAGTAATATACTATTACTGTTTGGGACTTGCTCATAGTAAGTGTCAATTCTAACAAAACCATCACAGTCTTATTCAATTAAGATGAAGGTCAATGAAAAAATCTACCCTAACCATAAATTGGCGAAACAATAATTCATCCTGCCAGATATTTATATATTCCGGACCGCAAAGAAAACAAGATCGTGTAAAAGTTATTATGTAATTTGATGCAAATGTAAGTAATTTCTACTCAATTGTTTTCTATTGTATTATCTAATATATAGACATGAATATTTCTTTTTTCGTTCCTTCGTTCGTATTTTATGCGCTGCCATACCGTTGATCCGATTGTGATGGGGATTTTTTGCAAAATGTTTAGGAGACTCCCAGGTTGAACGTAGGCTATAAGAAAGATGTGATATTCAACTCCTACACATTTAAAAAGACACAATATACCTAATAATAACAGTTATAGTTGATTTCGTTCTTACTGCGGTCCACCACATTTAAATAACTGACACAGGATATTCGTGTCTTGCCAATTTAAAAGTTAAATGACTTAACCTGACCTATACTGAACCAACGTGACCGAACCTAACGTTACCTAACCTAACCGAACATATCCGAACCTAACCTAATATAACCTAAACCTAACATGAACCTAACCTTAACCTTACCTCAACATAAATTGATCCTAACCGAATCTAAACCGAACCTAAACAGAATCTAAAACGAACCTAAACCGAACCTAAACTGAACCTACACTAAACCTATTCTGAACCTAACACAAATTTAACCCGAACCTAAACCTAACCTATCACAAATTTAACCCGAACGTAAACCTAACCTAATCGAGTCTAACCTCACCAAAACTGAACCTAATCTTAACCTAACCTCAAGCAAAATTTGTTCCTAACCGAATCTAAACCGAACATAAATCTAACCTAAAACGAACCTAAACTGAACCTACACGGAGACTACACTGACCCTAAACTGAACCAAACACGAAACTGACCCTACTTAAATTGAACCTAAACCGAACCTAAACCAACCGTGCCTAACCTGAACCTAACGTGAATCCAAACCCGAAATCAAAATCCGGATCAAAACCCGAATCAAAAAACCAATACTCAAAAGAAAAACAGAACTCAAAACTGAAACCCAAACTCGAACCAAACTGAACCCGAATCCGAACTAGAACCCAAACCCGGATCTAACCCGGAACTAAACCTTTGACCTAAACCTGACCTAAACCTGACCTAACCCGGACATAACACTATTCTAACCCGGACCTAACCCTGACCTAACCATACCGAACCGGACCTAAATAAACCTAATCTAATATATCCAAACTTAACCTATCGTATCCTGTCCTAACCGAACCTAACCTGGCCTGACCTGACCGATACCTAGCCGATACCTGACCTAACCGATACCTAACCTAACTCAAACCAAAAACATAATCTAAAAAGTCCAACCGATACGACCAAACTACCCCTAAATTAATGAAATTGCCTCAATAACGACCAAATTACCAGTAGCTATTCAAACTATCTCTATAAAGACCAAAACTATCAGTAAACCGATCAAACTACCTCTAAAACGAGAAACTACCCGTAAACCGATCAAGCTACCTCTAAAACGAGAAACTACCCGTAAACCTATCAAGCTACCTCTAAAACGAGAAACTACCCGTAAACCGATCAAGCTACCTCTAAAACGAGAAACTACCCGTAAACCGATCAAGCTACCTCTATGACAATAAAATTACCCTTAAACCGATGAATCTATCTCTAAAACGATCGAATTACACGTAAACCTGCCACCTTACCTCCACCCCGACCAAACAAGCGCCAAACTGATATTTACGATATAAATTTATAATTATTTATCTTTTTTAACGGGACTTATTTAACTAAACATTTAATTCGTTTAGGTGTAGCAGTGCACACCGGGTATTGCTAGTTGATGATAAAATTTTAGGCAGGTGAATAGTTTAAATACCTAGTTTTTAATTTATCATATGTTACAATTGAATATATTAATGATAAAATAAATAAATTTAATCTAATATGTGGCACTATTAAACGAACCCTTAAAAACACAAGAAAAGAAACAAAAATTAAATTTTATAAAGTAATGGCTGTTCCTGTATTGATGTATGGATCAGAATGTTGGACGATCATTAAAAGACAAGTACAAAGATTGGAGGTAGTTGAGATGAGATTTTTAAGAAATATGAGGGATATACTCTGCTGGATAAGAAAAGAAATGAAGATATAAGAAAGGAACTAAATATTTTCAAACTTACAGATCGAATAATTAAATATAGGAACACCTGGATAGAACATGTTGATAGAATGCCAGCAGAAAGATTTCCAGAATTATTGCTAAATTATAAACCACACGGCAGGAGAAATGTTGGACGCCCACACAGAAGATAGTCTGAACAATTTTAACAATTCTAGCTTTCATGAAACCGGAACGAGCTAACAGGCTTAATCACTGGATGATGATGAAGAAGAAGATTGAGTTATTTCTTCTTCTTCTTCTTCTTGACTTCACGGGCTAGGCAAATTGCCTGTTCTGCCTCACAGTTGTTCTGTCCATCTTTTCACTGGCTTTCTACATTCCTTGGAACCTCTTAGCGCATAGTTAAATGCTGCTTTTGGTAATCTTGTTACATTCATTCTTTATACATGTCTAAACCATTCATCTCTAATATTCTTTGATTTTATCATTCAGGGGATATATATTTAACTCTGTTCTTATAACTTTATTCTTTATACGATCCAATCTTGTGCATTCTTTTGTTCTTCTGAGGAAGTTCATTTCTACGCTTTGTATTCTACTTTGTAATTTTTTGGGCATTGCCCAAGTTTCACTCCCATAAAGTAATGCATGAACTGCCAATGTTTTATAAAACTTCAGTCAGTATCTCTTCTTGTTTTGTTCTTTAATGTTTCACATATAGTTCCGCATATATATATATATATATATATATATATATATATATATATATATATATTTTGAGTTATTTAGTATGCATGTACTCGTATACCAGAAATGCTTGCTATTATTTATTACTTCTCTTAAAAAAGTTAAACTGAAGATGTATAAAACGTTATTCTCCCAGTCACATTCTGGATGCTAAACATGGACTCTTGATATTAAGGGAGGAGAGAAGATTACGAGTATTACAGAATAAAGTACTTAGGAAAAAGAGTTTTGAAAGAGGCAAAAAATGTGAGAGCACCAGGACTAGAAATATTCAGAACGAACTCCTAAAACACGTAGGAGATATTTTAGTAATCTGTTTAGCAAAACATTTCAATAAAATTGAAATTGGAGACGATATCTCAGAAGACTGGAATTTATCGTATATTACTGCTATTTTTAATAAAGTGATAAAAACCTGTGTTACAATTATAGAGGTATGAGTGTTTTACCTTCAACTGTTAAGATTTTTAGTAAAATTATACATTTTAAACTTAAGGAGATAAAAGATAACTCAAGAGAAGAACAATGTGGATTCCGGAGTGGAAGATCATGTATTGATAATATTTTCTGTATTAGACAATTACAAGAGAAAATCCTAGCAAAAAATAAAGAACTACATATGACCTTTATTGATTTAGAGATGGCATATGGTAGTGTACCTCGACAATTATTATGGACGGCAATGAGAAATATGAATATACGTGATAAATGGATTAATATTGTCAGGAGGATCTATAGTAATACAAAAGCTAAAGTAAAAATGCAGAATAAATTAACAGAGGAATTCACAGTGAATAAAGTCCTTAAGTAGGGATGCAGTTTATCGACAATTCTTTTTAACATTTATCTATACCAGGCTCTTAATTTATGGTATAAAATGTCCTGAAATATGTATTCCTATAGGAATTATATAACTAACTAACTAACTCACTCACTGGCACTATCGAACCCAGGTTCATGACCGCACGAACATAAGCTCTCCATACACCCCTATCATGAGGTAATGTTTTCCCATCATTCCCTGTATAATCTACTTCCCTCAAATCATGGATAATGTTTTCTCCCACCTCATTTTTGGTCTACCAACTGGGCGTTTTCCCTATGGTTTTCCTACAATAAGCTTCAATCCACGTCTTTCATTCCCCATTCGTGCCACATGTCCTGCCCATCGCAGTCTACGAGAATTAACTGTTCTTATTATATCTGGTTTCCTTATATACTCTACTGAATATTTATTATTTTTTTCTCATATTATTTTATTCCTTATTTCTTCCAATTTTGAACATCTTGCTGCTCTCCTCAAGAACACCATTTACATCGACATTATTTTTTGTTAAGAGTTTTTGTTGAATTTCCATATTTCAGCTCCTTGTGTGACAGTACTTCTCACTATTGAAATATATATTTGTAACTTTACTTCATTAAGTTTTATTTTTATGGGATGTAATTTGAATTGGAATATATGAGGATTCCAGTTATATATATATATTTATCATTTTTCGAGAGAAATTGGTACATTTAAAAAAATAAATATGTTTTATGGAGTCTTTGATACCCCTAATTATTACCGGAGCGCGGAAGAAGGGGGGATTTAAGTAAACTGGTGTGATCTGTAGAAATAACATTAGACAGAAATCCTGTGGTTTCTGTGGACGAGAAATTTCTTAGAAACGGATTCAGCTGTTTTGTCTTTGTTTAAAGACGCGTGTAAGCGCGGGCGTGACTTTGCCTGTCACGGCAATCACTAGCAAAAAACGAGTAAAGTTTATTATTTCTTGCAGTCTTTTTAAAAAAGTTTTAAGCAGGGGAAATACCGTGATGCGATTTTCTTCGGAGGTAAAGTCAAATAATTCGAATAATTATTTACAGAGTTGTGTGACTGGTATTATGTAAGTCTGGGATACGAAAATCATATTCAAACAAAATTTATAAAAAAAATCAACACCTAGAAACTGCATAAACTAAACAAATTCCTAAGCAATTCTAATTTATGGTCTTATTTTGATGGTTTACGTAATATTTCTTTTGTTAAGTTGGAGAAACTCAATATCTGATGCCACCTTATTTAGAAGTGTGGAACCGCAGTGAAAATAAATCATGCATAGCCATAAGTTATTACATATTTGCATATTGTTTTATAATTTCACAAAAAAATTAAACAATACCTTCAGGTTTCTCAACCTGGAGCCACTTCTTATTGTAGTTACCCAAATTCCTCATGATGGTAGGTGGGTATCGATTTGGTATTGGATGAAATCCCAGTTTTTTCCGCTTATGGACTCGAACAAGCGTATGTCCAGTAGCTCTTCCTTAAACGGCTGAGCTAAGTACTGGAGCAGTTAATGATCTGATTATGTTTACACCGTCCAGCGTCTCTTAATGGTTGGAATATCCGTAATTTAGAGTGTTTCTTTTCGATACAACATATACTCAGATAGGTTAATATATGCCCGAAGGCAGGTCCTTCACTGCAAATCATAGCATTTTCATGCTATGTTTGCAGCTTTACTAGGGAATTGTAGGTGCGGTAGCTTCCCGTTGCTTTCCACACCGGTGAAGGATGATGATAATGATAAGGATGTTGATGATTGCCATATGATTTCGATGGGACAGTTTGGGCCTTAAAGTTTTCCTGACATTTGTCTTACAGGTGAGGAAAACCCCGATAAAATCCTCACCCAGAAAAACTGCCCCGACCGGGGATCGAACCCAGGCCCGCTGCATGGCAAGACAGCACGCTACCTCGAAACCACAGCGGTGGACCGGATGGATATATTGAAGGACAAAAAGATAGTATAATTATAGTGAGGTAGAATGATGGAAGGAGAATTTTATAGATAGATGGATTAATATATATATATATATATATATATATATATATATATATATCCATAGTAATTCTGCCCGAAGGCAAGTCCTTCACTGCAATCATAGCATTTTCATGCTATACTTGCAGCTTTACAAGGGAATTGTAGGTGTGGTAGCTTCCCGTTGTTTTCCACACCGGTGAAGGATGATGATGATGATGATAATGATAAGGATAATGGTGATGATGACAATGGCCATATGATTTCGGGGACCGTTTGGGCCTTAAAGTTTTCCTGACATTTGTCTTACAGGTGAGGAAAAACCCCGATAAAAACCTCACCCAGAAAAACTGCCCCGACCGCGGATCGAACCCGGGCCAGCAGCGTGACAAGGCAGCACGCTACCTCGAGACCACAGCGGTGGACTATATATATATATATATATATATATATATATATATATATATATAAAGGTTTTTCCTCACCTGTAAGACAAATGTCAGTAAAAACTTTAAGGCCCAAACGGTCCACGAAATCATATGCCCATCATCATCATCCTTATCATTATCATCATCATCACCATCATCCTTCACCGGTGTGGAAAGCAACGGGAAGCTACCACACCTACACAATTCCCTAGTAGAGCTGCAGGCATAGCATGAAAATGCTATGATTGCAGTGAAGGACCTGCCTTCGGGCAGAATTACTATATATATATATATATATATATAAAGGATAAACGATTAGGAAAACTAGGAAAAGTGAACATAGCTACCTGGAATGTTAGAGGCTTATCATATAAACAAATCTTAGAAAAAGAATTATGGACATCACAAATAGATTTAGCAATAATTACCGAAATAAGACCACAAGGGAAACTCAATTAAAATGTTACAAACCAGTAGCCGTTCCAGCGTTAAAATACGGGTCTGAGACTTGGCCTTTAACGATCTCTGATCAACATGAAATTGAGATAATAGAAATAAGATTTCTCAGATCAGTTGCAAGTGTATTTCTAAGTGATCAAAAGAGAAGTTAAGATATCAGAGATGAATTACAAATATATAATATAAACGAGAGAATACCCAGAAATAAATGTAATTGGTTATACATATACAAAGAATACCAAATAATCGTTTATCAAAACAGCTGCTTTATTATTAACCTCTAGGCCGAAGAAATTTATGAAGACCAAAACGTCGTTGGAAAGACGATCTGCACCTGCAGCATATAGTGCACCGGGGAGCGGAACGGGCCAACAGGCCCATACCTTGAACAAGAAGAAGATGATGACATACATAAGCTACCACACCGATAATTCCCTAGTAAATCTGCAAAGCATAGCATGAAAATGCCATGATTGCAGTGAAAGACCTGTCCTCGGGCAGAATTATTATGGATGGATATATAATGAGTGGATGTAAGTAAAGTGATCCCACAACAGGCCCGGAGGCCCTTGGGGTAGTAGGAGGTTAAGGCTCCCACTTTTTTCTAGACAATCAGCACTTTATGTCAGCCGGGTTGTCAGCCCTGCGTGACGGCCGCCTTTACCCCAGAACAAGCATCTGGTACTCATTTCCGTTAGAGGCTGAGTCGACCCCAGGGCCATAGTGCCGCCAGAGGGTATGGATAATAAATAGCTAGATAACACCTATCTACTGTACAGTGGCGTACTCCAATGTTGAGCTAAATCCTCTCCTGTGATTAGCATTTACTAAAGACCAAGTTAATTTAGTTGAATTCTTGCCCATATATGCCATGAAAGGCATATGGTCAACATACCGTCTCAGTGAGTCATCTAGCAGATAACTAAGGTATTACTAGGATGTTGAGATCGGTAAATTTTGCTTTAAGGACTTTTTATTCGGGGTTAATAATAATAATAATAATAATAATAATAATAATAATAATAATAATAATAATAATAATAATAATAATAATAATAATAATAATAATAATAATAATAATAATAATAATTAATTATTATTATTATTATTATTATTATTATTATTATTATTATTATTATTATTATTATTATTATTATTATTATTATTATTATTATTATTATTATTATTATTATTATTATTATAGCCTTCTAGACCACCAAAGAAATTCAACAATAGACAGAGAGTTAAACATCGTACCTATATCTGAATACCTCCAAGAATATAGAAACAATTGGCTAGCCCATATTCAGCGCATGGATCGTCACAGAATACCAAAACAAATTCTTCACTGCATTCCTCGAGGCAGAAGATCTGTGGGTCGACCTTTTCGGAGATGGCGGGAGACCGTAACGGGCCACTGGGCCTAATACTTGAAAGGACGATGATGATGATGATGATAATAATGATGATGATGATGGTGATGATGATGATGATGATGATAATAATAATAGATTTATTTTACCTGACAGAGTTAAAAAAATAAAAAAGTAACCTTACATCTAAGTAGTTTTACGGATCTTTTATGAAACTATAAATCATGAGACTCGGGACCCACGACTTAAAGTCCCTCCCGGAGGACTTGCTCCTTGGATTTCTCAATCCTAACAAACTCTATCGACTTTGGCTGGTTTGAACCAGCAATCGTCGGGATCAGAGGCAAGGAGCATAAGCACAAGTCCACCGATGTCGACGGATAGATGATATGTATAGGTATCATTATGGATTGATAGCATAATGACAGGATGGATGGATAAATAAACAGATAGATATAAACTATACGTAACTCCATGGCGCGGCAAAAGTAGAAGGCCCTTTTCCTATTAGCCGGCTGCTGACTTCACATCCATATGTGAAGGCTAAATCACATAGGATGATGGGTAATGAAAACCTCGTAACTCCATTTTGGTAAATTTTATAGGATAAACAAATAACTTACTTACTCACTGGCACTATTGAACCCGTAGGTTCATGGCCGCGCGGACATAAGGTCTCCATACATCCCTATCCTTAGCTAATGCTTTCCAATCATTCCCTGTATAATCTACTTCCCTCAAATCATAGTTAATATTGTTCTCCCACCTCATTCTTGGTCTACCAACTGGGCGTTTTCCCTCTGGCTTCCCTACAAGAAGCCCCCATGCACGTCTTTCACTCCCCACACGCGCAACATATCCTGCCCATCGCAGTCTACGGGACTTAACTCTTCTTATTATATCTGGCTTCCTATAAAGACCATGCAGTTTATTGTTATGTAGTCTTAAATAACTATTTTAAATAATTATAAAAAATTTATACAGCAATAGTTCCCACATATTTTACTACAGAATACAAGTCAAGTTATTAAAAAAAATGTAGTATTATCAACAGGTTATGCATCACATATTTCTGTGCTGGCTACTGGAGTTATATGGTTTTCAATGACTGATGGAGTTACGAGCTTTTCATTGCCTACCGTCGATAGGTGGGTTTTTATTCAGCATATTTGAAAATAAATGATGTAAATGTTTGAATAATTAACCATATTATAACAGTCGTAACCATAATTAAATGTGGGTGCATTATTAACGGAGCATTAATTTGTTTTATAAGCGGTTGATTAGAATTGTTGTACACGTAAGTCGTTTTTGCAGGGATATAGTATGTCCAGGCGTTTCTAATTGCTACAATTGTTAGATAGGCAACTGTTTGCTCCATAACGAATTGTGATTCCAAATTACCAGGAATTTGTGTTTCCAAAAAATGCTGTGTTTATACACGTACTGCACCCCATGCAGGGGCAGAGACTACAGGGTGCCTAACCTTAAAACATCACATTCTCTTTATGTTTTAAAATTATGTTTACCAGTCTGGTGGACTAGTGGTTACCAAACTCGCCTCTGTTTCTGAGGTTCGCGGTTCTAAGTAGGTCAGAAAATAAAAACTTAAAATATGTACCTTTTGGCAGGTGCCGTCGTCCTCAACTGTGGTAAAATATTATATTTAAAATGTTGTCTGGAGGCATTTCGGAAGCTAATTTCCACCATCAGCAGGATGTTTTTTGTATAGACTCATAGTGTCTGGAGTAGCAAATCCAGACATCGTCGTAAACAACAACTGCTAGTAGAAGATACTCATCCTGCTGATGATGGAATTTAACTTCCGAAAGGCCTCCAGATAACATTTTAAATATAATACAGGGTGTCCCATTCAAACCTCCCACATTTCAATTATAAATAACTAACAAAGTATGAGGAATTATGAAATGAGGCCCGTATTAAACGAAACAGAAACTCAAAGAATTTTCATTAATACACATTGCCACTTACTAAAGGGCCTCTATATGTGCACCATTAGTAGCATGAACAATATTAAGTCTGTATTCGATTTCGTGCCACGTTCTGTCCAAAACGTCCATTGGTACTGTTGCAATTGTGTCAAGGATACGGGTTCGTAAATCATGAAGATCTTGTACTGGAGTCGCAAACACACGGTTTTTTACATACCAGAAAACAGTTTGTGCTCGTTGCTGTGGAGTCGCCATTTTGTTTTATGTTATTATTGTCCACCATGCGACAGATGAATTAACTGCAACAATGAAAACAAAAATTCTTTGAGTTTCTCTTTCTTTTAATAATAATAATAATAATAATAATAATAATAATAATAATAATAATAATAATAATAATAATAATAGCTTTATTTTACCTGGCAGAGTTAAGGCCTTAAGGCCTTGTCTACCACTCAACCAGGTTTAAAAAAAATACAAACAAAAAATAGTCTTAAATTTAAATTACAATATATATATATATATATATATATATATATAAACGATTACAAGTTATGAATACAATACAATTAATATTTATAATGTATTTTGATTTACTCTAAATTTAACGAATTAAATATATAATATGTACAATATATATAAAAAACAGGAAAAGATTAATGACATAGTATAAAATTAAACAACCTCATTTCATAATTCCGCATACTTCGAGAGCTATGATTAATTAAGATGTGGGAGGTTTGAATGGGACACGGTGTCATTTTTTCTAGTAGGTAGGATCTGTGAAGAATTGTACATTTATCTTTATACTTACGTTTATTTTTCTTGATAGATAGTAGAATAGATAGTATTTTATTTAACAACGCTGTTCGACAATTTGGGACACGCCGTAGCATAGTGCTTAAGGCACTACAAGCCGGAAGGTCGATGGTTCGAGTCCCGGTGGGGTCAGGCTCAAACATTCTGGCGGCACTATGACCCTGGGGTCGACTCAGACTCTAACGGATGTGGGTACTAGTCGCTTATTCTGGAGATAAATGCGGCCGTCATTTAGACTGATAACCCTGTTGACTTCAAGTGCCGATTGTCCAGAAAAGTGGAAGCCTTAACCTCCTGCTACCCCAGGGCCTCCTGAGGCCTTTAGTGGGATCACTTTATTTTTACCTTCAACAATTTATGTATTTAATGTCGCAATTTAAATCTGAGCATAATACCCCCGCCAATCTGCTCACAGGTTACTTACATGAAGTTTAAGTTTTTTTTACGAATAAAAGTCATATAAATGGGAACTTAATATCAATATAGATCATCATCATCATCATCATCACTCCAAGGATTAGGCAATTGCCCGTTCCGACTTCATATTGCATCAGCCCAACGTCTTCTAGGTCTTCCAACATCACGCCTTCCTCTTGCTTGATAATTTCTGGCTAACAATGGATATCTCTCCTTGCTCATTCCATCCATGTGATCAATCCATTTCTGTCTGTAATTCGTGACTTTATCCAATAAAGGCTGTACTTTCAATTCTTCTCTTATATCCTCATTTCTTATTCTATCAAGTCTTGTACATCCTTTTACTTGTCTTAGGAACCGCATCTCTGCCGTCTGTATTCTATCCTTCTGTCTTTTCACTGGAGCCCAAGTTTCACATCCATACAATATTGTGGGAACCGCCATAACATTATACATTTTTATCTTGGTTTCTTTTCTAATTTTATTTTTGAATGTTCTCTGTATTGTTCCACACACCGTCTGAAATTTATTTATTTTGGAGTCAATATCTCTTTCCACATTGTAGCCAACATCACAGCCCAAATATTTGAAACTAGACACCTGTTCTATACTTTGATTTTCTAAAATAATTTTGGTTCTCACTGGATCTCTTCCTCTAAAAGCCATGGTCTTCGTTTTCCTTACAGAAATTTTTAGATCGTATAATTTACATATTTCATTTAATGCATGCATTGATTTCTGTAAGTCGTCTTCATTTTTCTGTATTATGATTACATCGTCAGCAAATAAAAGATTATTTATGCACATTTTATTATCCATTCTTATTCCTGGATTTACTAAAACTTTCCATTTATTAAAAATATCGTCTATATATATATTAAACAAAGTGGGTGATAAACTACATCCTTGTCGTAATCCAGTATTTGTTTTGATTGCATCTGTTCTTTTGAATCCGGTATCTATAATTATATTTGTGTCTTCATATAATGTCTTTATTGTTTCTACAAGGCACAGCGGGTATCCTTTCATTCGTAATATTTCCCATAATTTTTGTCTGTTTACTCGATCGAAGGCCTTATCCAAATCTATAAATCCTATGTGAGTTTCTAAGTTATGTTCTCTTCTCTTTTCTATGAGTTGTTTCAGTGTAAAGACATTGTCTATACATGACCTTCCCTTTCTGAATCCACTTTGATTTTCACTTATTATTACTTCTGTTATGTTTCTCAATCTATTATTTATTATTTTCGTATATATTTTGTAGCCAGTATTCATTAAGCTAATCCCTCTGTAATTCTCGCAATTTCTCCGGTCTCCTCTTTTGAATATATTCTTGACAATTGCTGTTTTCCAAGTGGTTGGAATCCCATAGGTCTGCCAACATATATTAATTAGATGAAGTATTCGTAGTTTACACAATATTCCACTATATTTGATTAATTCCATATTTATATTATCTAATCCTGTTGCTTTCCTATTCTTAGTGGTTTTCAAAGCCATTTCTAATTCATTTATGTCTATTACATCAATATTTTCCACTTTTATTTCTTCCTCATTGTTCTCTTTTCCTTCAATTTCCTCCTTTTTCCAAAGTTTTTCATAATGCTGGATCCATTCTTGTTCTGGGATTATATTCAATCTGGCAGAATCTTTCTCAGTCTGATTTAGATGTTTCACTAATTTATAACCTATTTCTTGTCTTCCATACATATCATGTTCTACTGAGCTTATAAATTTATCCCATGACTCCTGATGGGATTTTCTTATAATGCTTTTAGCAATTCTCCTTTTCATTTTATATTCTTCATAAGATTCTTCTGTTTTCAGTCGTAAGTATGTATGATATGCTTTTTGTTTTTCATTCACTGCATTTTGTATATTCGCATTCCAAGTTCTCAAGCCCTTCCTATTCCTTATTCTATTTTTCTTTCCTAATATCTCATTTGCTGTTTTATGTATTACATTTGATATATTTTCCCATTCAATATTTATATCTTCTGACGTCGCTATCTCTGATATATATTTATTCATTCTGCTTTCATAATGTTGTCTAATACTTTGATCTTGTAATAAATATATTTTATATACTTCTTCTTGGTTTCTTTTGTTCTTTATGTTATTTTTCCGCCATTTAGCTATTATGTTTATTTTGCTTATCACGAGATAGTGATCAGAGTATATATCGCTGCCTCTATGTACTCTCACATCTTTTACCAAGGCTCCTAGCTTGTTGTTTACGATTAAATAGTCAATTATTGATCTTGAGTTATATCCACTTCTTGTATATTTATGTATGTCCTTTTTTCGGAAATAGGTATTCATTATTTTTAATTGATTATAGGCTGAAAACTGTCTCAAATCCTGTCCATTTTCATTTATTGTTATTTCTCCATTATTTCCTATTACATTAGGTATAGGGACATTGCCTACTCTGGCATTTAAGTCTCCACTTATTATTAAATGATGATCTTTTGTATATTTATCAACTAATGTTTGTAATGTTTTATAAAATGTTTTTGTTTCTTCTTTCTTGCCTTCCTCTGGGGCATACACAGCAATTATCATCATATATCCTCTTTCAATTTTAAATCTGGCTATCAGGATTCTTTCATTTATAAACTCATAGCTATTCAATTTGTTCTTCCATTTTTCATCTATTAAAATTGCTACTCCACACTGCGCTCTTGTTGTCTGTTCTACTCCGCTATACAACATAGTATAGTGTTGTAAGTCCTTTGTTCCTTTTAGTTTCTTTTTTGTTTCTGTTATTGTTGCTATATTTATTTCTTTTTTCTTTAATTCTCTTTCTAATTCTTCTTCTTTTGTATTTATTCCCCTTACGTTCCAATTTCCTAATTTCAAAATGTCCTTTATTCCAAATCGTATCCTTTTATCTTGCTTGGGTCGGTTCCTTTTATGACAATCCGGCTGATTTCCATGAAGCTTCTCAGTAAGATAAATGTCTCCTGGAAGCGTTACGAGCGCTTCGCAGGACAAGGATGGTGGAAGGGCTGCTTCCTCTGAGCCTCCAAACATGCTCCTCTGGGTATCCACCCCCCAAGAGAGGGCTGCTTCTTCCGCTCTTCAAGCCCTACAAGTTTAGCTGTGCTATTCCTTGTCGCCCTGTTGACCGTTGAAGACTTGACTTGACGAAGATGTGGCCGCCCAATATGGATACAGACGCCATTCCTTCGTTGTGAGCTATACTTAGTTCCCCTCGCCTCTTACCCACCAGCAAGATTAACCTAAGTCAATCTTCCCCAGTAGAGTCGTCTGGTTCATCGGGTACTAAGCCCCCCCACCACGTCAAGGTGATAGCTCCTGGGGGGGATCAATATAGAAAAAAACTAAATATCTGTGTATAGGAGAAGAAATGGAAAATATAAATTTCAAGAATGGAAAAGAACTAAAACCTAGTAGTGAATGCGCTTATTTAGGAACAAAATTAGACCATTCAGGCGATAACACAGTGGAAATTAAAAATAGACTCACTCAAACATAACAAGCAATAAATGCTTTAAACTCGGTTTGGTGGAGCAAGAATATTGCAAAAAAAAAATAGAAAATTACAAATATATCAAACCATATTTCAGAGCATTTTAACATGTGGTACTGAAGTTTGGCAAATTCCTACCAGGGAAATGAAAAGAATTTTAAGTACAGAAATGGATGTTTTAAGAAGAGCAGCTGGAAAATCTAGAATGGATAGAATACGAAATAAAGAAATAAGGGAAATTATGGGTGTACAAGAGGAGCCGGACATTATAGACATTATAGAAAAGGAAAGATTACAATGGTATGGCCATGTCAAAAGAATGCCAGAGCAAAGATTGGCTAAAATTGTTACGGAATGGTTCCCAATTGAAAGGAGGAAGAGAGATATACCGAAGAAAACTTGGATAGAAGGGATACAAGCGGCTATGAATATTAGAGGATTGGAAGAAGATCTATGGATAGACAGAGAGGAATGGCGTTTGGTTTCCGGAAGACGGCGGCAGCTGCCATGATACCGGATGATGATGATGATAAAAGTCATATAAATGTATGCCTTGGAGCACAGAATCTTACTTCTCTTTCAAAAGTAACCACGTTCTTGATTTTTATGCCCGCAGGTATGTTAGAATCCGGTAACCTAGAAAGTAGAAGCCAATATGGAGACTACTAGTCTATCATGATAGATATTATCATTCAGCCCACTTTCACCTAAATATTATGCAGGCGGTCTTCTAGCGGGATTGTATTTATTCTTGGCAATAACGAAGAATTAGAATAATTTTCGCTTATGGAACACCCGGTAGACAATGTTCTGCATCCTCAGGTTGACTGATACTAACAAGGTAGTGATTTTTTATCTGTGAGCCCCCTGACGAGAAGTTGTCCAACTAGCGTTTTAGATATGGAACATTGAAATCTTTGATATCAAATTGAATATGCATCCTACTGGCTTAATCCATCATTGAACAAAGCAACTGGCTAATTTTGTTAGTGCTGAGTATTGCCTCCATATTTAATATACAGAGTGTAAACTGCGTGTCTCAACAAAATTTAGTGTTTGTTAACAGTGTAACGTACAATACGAGGTTGGGAAGTGGTTTTTACAGAATTGAGGAAATTGTTTAAAAACCGAGCGATAGCGAGGTTTTTAATTTCCTAGATTCTGTAAAACACTTCACAAACGTGCGTTGTACATTATTTTTTTGCGCGATGGTGTTTTCAAAATAATAAATAATAGTAAAATAATAACATCTTTGTTGGAAATATTTTCGTTCATTATAAACACAACACTAGAGAAATACAGAACAAACTGGAAAGAACACTTGTCAAGGATGACTGAGAATAGAATACCAAAAGCAGCATACAACTATTCACCACGAGGAAGAAGTTTGGGAAGACCAAGGAAAAGATGGAAATAGCAGCAGTTTCGAGCCGGAACAGGCTAGTAAATAACCCTAAACTGTGAAGAAGAAGAAGAAGAAGAAGAAGATTCACTAACCGTTTTTCATTCCACATTGTCAGATATTCCTATGAGCCAAGATCATGTTTTCTTACATTTTTATGTCTTCCATGTTTTATTTTATTTTATCCAAAACGTATAAACCCTATTTCACCTAAGGTACATTAGGGTTATATTTTGTCAAATTTGTGTCGTTATTCAAATTTTTTTAATCTAAAATTAAAGTTTTTTTATGAATTCTATTTATAAAAACATTAAAAAGTCTATAGTTCATTTCTGTCATAATCACTTCTGTAATGGGTAGACATTGTTATTTAGAAGACATATAAATTCAAATATTTCATTCCAGAACAATGGACAATCAAATATAATATGTTCTACGCTTTGATTGCCAATTCCACAATTACAGCTTGCATCTTCGGAGAACACTGTCTGTATTCCATAATTTCTTGCAATCTACGTAAATTTACAAACAAACAAAAAATTATCACGAAATTATATAACCTTGCCCTATAGGAAAAGGCATTACGAATCGCCACAGACATGTAATCAATTAAACACACCTTACATTTCCCCAGTAGGGTTAGGTTGGAATTTGATAATTCAGTTTTTGGAAATAATACATTTACCCTGCTATCAGGCAGTTAGTGGTACAGCCCCTGTGTTTGTTTCCAAACTCTGCAGGTGTAAATTTTAATTAATTGCTCGGACCCATGAAACCCGCCGGCACAATTGTCTCACAAACAGGGTATTAGGGGAAGGTCACTTAATATGTTACCACAACTAATATCGATTTAATTCATGGAGATTGTAGTTGGCTGTAGTTTAATATAAGTACTTTTACTATATATCCCATGGGCTAGTGGTCAGCGTTTCTAATTACTGTTCATGAGGTTCCGGTTTCGATTTCCGGTAAGGCTATAGGAATTTTTCCCTAAAGGAAATTGTTCCTGTGATTGCCCATGGTCTGGAATTTAGGTTAAGGAGTCTCCTGGCGCTTCATTGTCGTTTATCATCCATGATATCATCGGCGTAACGTAACTCTGCCTTTCAGGTTCCCCAACCTAAGAAATGGATTACAATTCCGCAAATGCCAGGGAAGAAAGACATTTTATAAAAGACAACCTGGCGGCACTGTGACACAAGTAGTTAGACATTTGACCTCCATTTCGGGTGCCGCGTTCGCATCTCCATCACTCCATCAGGTTTGTAATGGAGCTAAGATACAATTTTTTCGTAGTTTCTCCCATTTTTTTTTTTTCATTCCGCCACTTCTCCATATTATTGATATCCATTTCGTTTTATTTTATTTCATCTGCTCGTGTGATTGTGCGACAGGTCTGGACAGTTGTCATAGACCTTCAAGAATAAGGGATTCATCTCATCTCATTCCTCAACCATGGAATTACACCGATCACAAATGAAGAGCGTTTATTTTTATAAAACATTATTTATAAATTGCTAAGTAGATCCATATATGTTTACTTCTTTAGAAACGGCGAATTGTCGAATTAGGCCTATAGAAAAAATTATAAAGAAAATTATTTTTTAAATTCAAGTCGTATTAAAAAAATCATATACATTCCTGAAACATTTGAGGGTTAGAAGTAGCAAACTAGTAATTGAAGTTTTCGAAAATAGAAAGATAAATGAAAGAGTCAACGATGATAAAATTTATATTAAAATTCCGTTGAGGTAAATAGTCACAAAGTAAAATATTAAAATGTACACCTGGCAGGGCCGTCGTCCTCAACTAAGTTATATTGTCTTTTTCTTTAAGAACTGTGGGCTTTTCAGAAACCGGCTTGCATCATCAGCAGAAGGATGTGTACTACTTACTGTTGTTGTTTTGCAACGCTTTATATCGATATATATATATCTTAATATATAAACATTTCGTGTCAAGTTGTTTGTCCGCGATGGAATCCTAAATTACTGAACCGATTTTAATAAAATTTTGCACACTGTGTGCAGTTTGATCCAACTTGAGACTTAGTTTAGTTTATAACTAAATTTATAGTCGCATTATTTTTTATTGCAAATTATTTGTTTATTATTTAACAAAGAGTTATAATTATCGGTGAGTTCCATACGAATCTAACAGATGGCGGTGTAATTATCTGTGAGTTCCATACGATTCTAACAGATGGCGGTGTAAGATAATTTGGTAAGGTAATTGGTTTATTATTTAACAAATAGAGATCCAAATGACTGTGCTTTTTGTTGCAACCGCGAATTTCAATTGAATTACAAATATTGATTATTTCATAATTTAAGTGTTCAGTGTTTATTTTATTTTCAATATTATTAATTTTGTGTGTAAGTATTAGTTTTAAGTAATCTGGCTGAAAGACAGCAACTTAATTAAAATTTTTAACGTATACCTTAGCCACTGCACGCGTGGCCGGGACTTCTAATATATATATATATATATATATATATATATATATATATATATATATAATTATATAACTAACTAACCCGTAGGCGCATTGCCGCGCGGACATAAGCTCTCCATACATCCCTATCGTGAGCCAATGTTTTCCAATCATTCCCTGTGTAATCTACTTCCCTCAAATCATAGTTAATGTTATTCTCCCATCTCCATTATTGGTCTACCAACTGGGCGTTTTTCTCTGGTTTTCCTAGAAAAAGCTTACATGCCCCTCATTCATTTCCCTTCATGCCACATGTCTTGCCCAGAGCAGTCTACCAGACTTAACTAATCTCATTATATCTGGTTTCCTATAAAGATCATGTAGATTCTCAAATACTGGTAATATTTTTTTCCACTAGTAAATTAATAGACCATATTTTACGTCCGTATAATAAAATTGGGAATACCAGCCGTTTTATACATTTTTAGTATCACATTATTTTTTAGATCTTAAATAGTACTGTCTTCCAAAAGAAATTAGAGACTTGCGGATATCTAAATATCTAACTAACTACTTGCTCTATCGAACCCATAGGCTCATGGTAGCGCGAACATAAGTTCTCCATACATCCCTCTCCTGAGCTAATGTTTTCCAATTATCCCCTCAATAATCTGCTTCCCTCAAATTATGGATAATATTGTTCTCCTACCTCATTCTTGCTCTATCAACTGGGCGTTTTCCCTCTGGTTTTCCAATCAGAAGCTTCCATGCACTTCTTTCATCCTTCATACGTGCCACATGTCCAACCCATCGCAGCCTACGAGACTTAACTGTTCTTATTATATCTGGCTTCCTATACATATCATGTAGCTCACTATTATGTAGTTTTCTCTATTCACATGTCTGTTCATCTCTTTTTGGCCCAAAAATTTTGGTAAGAACTTTGTTCTCAAATGCTCGTAATCTTCTTTCCTCCCTTAAAGTAAGAGTCCATGTTTGGCATCCATATAATAAAACTGGGAGAATAACTGTTTTATATATTTTCAGTGAAACCTTTTTTATAAAGGAGTTGGAAAGACGAGTCCCTGTAATGTATAATAGCATGCATTTCTAGAATTGTCCCAATGTTTAATTGCTTTGTTCATCTCATTCCTATTTGTAATTATTGTTTCTAGATACTGGAAATCAGCCACTTCTTCAAAATTTCTTTCATTTGTCATTAGTTGTCTATTTCCATTATATAATGCATTTCTTTGTGTGAACACATATGTAGTTTTATTGATGTTAATTTCCAACCCAAATTTCTAAGGTTTATATAATAGAGTGTGTGTGTTGGCCTTTAGTATCTCCTCGATATCGCTCAATAATGCATCAACAGCACAACTTACTAATATCAGTTTTTAAAAGCTTTTTTTTAATTGGTCTCAGCTGATATTAGTTGATATTATGATTCATTCGTTTCTGTAATAATATTAATTATTGCTGTGCAGTGGATTATTTTTAAAAATATAAGCTTATAGTGACAAAACTAATCAAAATTTATTTATTGCGAAATACTAATTACGTTACCATTACGTATTGAATGTCTTGTTAATTACTTTTGTTGTAGACACAAGTGAGATATTATCAAAAGTAATGCCACGAGTGATTTCCAATTTATCTAGGGAATTTGGAAATCAAGAGTGGCATTTGTTAGGACTATTTAACGAATAAAATTAAGCTGTTTACTCACTAATCATTATTTAAATATAGTTATTTTAAAATATGTATATATTTAATGTAAACGGCGATGTTTGAAAACAAATGAGAAACGTTTGTTATGCTTCATTTGTTCATCACTGCAACTAGATCATATTATTTATTGCCAAAGGATCGCATTATTGTAAGAATGCACCCTAATGGAGGAAAAATGAAACACATCAAACTGTTTATAACCAACATAGTAATTAATTTCTGATGTCCTATGATGTACGAGTAAATTACATTTTTCTGGAACTTAAATACCTGGGGAAATAATACGTTTAAGAAGTGCAAACAGTGGTTTCTTTTTATTGTAGTATAATCAATTACTACGAATATTTTCTATTATATCACCGAAAGCAGTATCTGATTACATTCGTGCACTATATATATATATATATAATATATATATATACACACAGTCTGGTACCCGTATTTCTTATGAGAATCAGTCACTCCAAATAATGCTCTGGCCTATTCAGAATGTTAAAGTGATAAAATTAAACTGATAAAATCGAGGTAAAAAACGACTGTGATTGATTGTAAATCAGAATTCATTGAGATCTCATTGGTCATTGACTTCCATTTGGGGCATGAGTTAAATAATCAATAAAACTAAATATGTTCACACACAGAAATATTTTTAAATGGAAATGGAACTTAATAAAAAATGACGGAAACTTAAAGAATTAACAAAATGTAAATGCCTAAATATAATTTTACAATAAGGAATGAAGTGCAGAAAGAAATCATTATTAAATAATCAACTCTTGAAAACAAATATTTTCATGTATTAAAGGGACTCTTGTCATCCCATTCTTTCTAAATAAGAATAGTAAACTATATTTTTTTTTGAAATGATTCTTTTTGTTATAGACTATTATAAGAATGAGAAATGTGGTCTCTTCTTTTAAGATAGGATAAAATATTACAAGATTTGAGAATAAATCACTTACGAAAATATTGGACCAATGATAGACAGGCAGGCGAATGAAGGAAATCAATAATACTGAGCTCCATAAGCTTTATGGGAAACCAGATATAATAGAGCAGTTAAATCTTGTAGATTGCGATGGGCAGGACATGTGGCACAAAAAGGAGAATATAACAAGGTAACAGAAAATTCTTTTAAGAAAACCAAAAGGAAAGCACCGGATAAGTAGGCCAAGAATGAGGTGGGAGAATAACATTAACCATAATGTAAATATGTGAATTGCAATCTACAGTTAATTATTCGAAAATGTTAGCTCAGGATAGAATGTATGAAGAGTTTCTATCAAGGTTCGATAGTGTATCAGTGAGTTAGTTACATATCCTAGTGTATGAGAGAAGGTATCGGTATTTGTTTGTGGACCACACTATTCACCTTCCCCTAATGTAACGTTTATCGTAATAACAGCCTAAGTAAGTGTTAAACATACAAGAGAATGTGATAATTGAATGTGTTTATATTCTTGCACCTCGTGCCGGAAATGCCTTTGCCGGGCATCTTAGCTCAGAGCAAGTCTGGACGTAGTCATTGTGTGGACTACACATCAAATTAGGACTCGCCTTATAAGAGGACAGATTTCCATTCTTGCATGTTCTCAGCAACATTCATCTACAACTCTGGCCTCTAACAGAATTATTTCCATTTCTTAAACTTTTTTTTTCAGACGTCATAAAACAGTATCAAATGTTAGGGGAATGATATAAATTGTAGAGTTTTCTCATTGAGAAACTTTCTCCATTCTCTTAAGATATGGAACTGAATATTCGTATTAATGTCCTATTTTCTTGAGTACATTCAGCGTGATTCTTTCCCTTTGTGTAATAATACATATTTCACGCTCATATATTAACGAATACATGTCTGTTTGTCCTTTATGCTTTATTATACTATTCATCCGATTGTGTGGGGCTTTTTACAAAATGTTCAGGAGTTTCCCGGGAAGGGTTTTAGGCTATAAGATAGTTGAAATACTCAACTCCTTCACCCTTAAATATCACCTTTTATAATGAAAAACGTATTTTTCGGAACTTTTTGGACGCTTAAATTACTTGCACTGCCTAAACCATAACAGATATATATTATATATATATATATAATTCATAATAACAATTTTTGCCTTTCAGCTCATTAATGCCGAGAACATCGGGATGACTAGATTCCCGGAAAAGCGTAGCAGCGCACACCGGGTATTCTTTTACGGATAACTCACAATAACCATTTTTTGTCTTTCAGTTCATTTATGCTAAGAAGATCGGGATAAGTAGATTCCCGGGCAACGTCGGATAATCAACATGTGGTATCTAAAAATAATTACGATATAAATTTATAATTATTTTTCTTTTTACTTATTCAACTAAACATAGAAACATATTTAATTTATTTAGACGTAGTAGCGCACTCCGAGAATTAGCTAGTCGTTTTATAAATTATTTTAATTTTTATATTCTTAGACAAAACCGAGAAGAAGAAGAGGCATTTAATTGAATAGTAAAATTAATTTTCTGTTGTAAGTCGTTATTTAATTTCCTTGTTTACATGATTATGATTGTTGACTATCGCCACAAAAAGAGGTCAATTTTGATCCAAATAAGAAAATTCAACTTCTTATGTTCTGTTGGTACATCGAATTTACGTAAGTCAATCGTTGGTGCTATTGGCGTTATGCAGCTGTATGACGAAAATGCCTATTCTGGCGGTAGATTTGTTGTTCAAAGGGTTACCCATGCCGGACAGGTCGAAGGTGATAAGCCAGACGAAAAAAGTACCTTGGTCGAAAGAGTGGTTCAGAACCCATTTATAGAGAAGAAGCCTCTCTTTTCTAATTTATAATAATTCAACTAAAATCCCTTTTCTTGAGATCTTTCACCGTAAAAATACAATCGACAAGAAATGCAGTTGTGGGTTCTGCTGGGGATAAATAACACTATACGCGTTCCTCTAAGTGGATAGTGAATGTTGAAGGCTCCGTCAAGCCGAATGAGATAGATGTCTGCTGGCGAAGCGGGGAATTTGAATTTTAATGTTCACGTGTATTTAATTTGAATGAAATGTGTCATTTGTATTATTTTATTTTAATCCAAAAGTAAGAATATACTGATTACCCCTACATAATGAATCAAATGAGGTGTGGCACCATAAGGAAAACCCTCCGAAAGACTCGAAGAGAAACTCAGGTCAGGTTTTATAAAATCATGGCTGTTCTTGTTCTCTTATATGGATCTGAATCTTGGGTACTTACAAAAAAATTATATCTCACATATTCAAGCCACTGAAATGAAATTTTTAAGATTCGTAAAAGGATGTACACGCCTGGATAGATTACACAATGAAGCAATAAGAAATAAACTGGAGATATTTTCAATACTCGATACACTAGAAGAGCACAAATACCGATGTAAAGAACATTTAGACAAAATGGACAATGCAAGATTACCCAAAATGGTCAACACCTACAAACCACATGGAAAAAGATCTTTGGGACGGTCAAGGAAACGATGGACTTGAGACCGGAACAGGTCGCATTGACCTAATCCTGGAAAGGAAGAAGAAGAAGAAGAAAAAGAAGTAGAAGACTAATTATCCCAGCAGTGCTGTGGTAGCTGGTGCTGAATGCACGCCACTGGTTGGTACACAGAAAATAAAACAAAATTTAATTTTGAAAGCAGCATGGGTGGCGTGAAATATCACTTGCATCGAACCAAATCTTGTGTGTCCACTATGTGATGAAGGAAGTATCATCCGTCACGAATTAGGCCTTTTTAGACGTGTTCCAGCCCCATCTAGCAGTATTTTAAGAGGCCTCGTTCAAACAGTTACTTGCTTTCAGTTGTCATCAAATGATGTATCCTTATAATTATACTTATATTGTGGAAAGCAACGGGAAGCTACCACACCTACAATTCCCTAGTAAAGCTGCAAAGCATAGCAGGATAATGCTATGATTGCAGTGAAAGACCTGCCCTCGGACAGAACACTATAGAATAGAATACTGTTTTTCTAAAGCTTGAAAAAATGCAGCTTTCTCTAAGATATGATGAAAATTAAAAATTAAATTGTACCTGTTAGTAGGTGCCGTCGTCCTCAACTTTGTTATTATATAGCATATGAAATTAACTGGAGCGCTTTCGGAAGATACCTTCCATCTAGCTATGCTAAACATCTCATTAACGCAGGTCATCGAATGAACACAACTGAAAACACTCTCGCGATAATCCAATGAGAAAACATTCCAGCTAGGATAAATATATTTGAAGACCTCGAAATTATAAAGGAAACAAACAACACTTCACTTCTTAATGAGAACAAACCCCAGTCAAACCCATTATACGAGATCGTCAGAAACAAGTCAGTTGCTGCTACAAGCAGTTGGAGTATACATCACCGTACACAACAAGAAGTAACGGAAACTCAACCTGCAGAAGATGGAAGGTAACTTCCGAAAGCGCTCCAGCTAATTTAATATATTATATATTAACAAAGTTGAGGACATGGCACCTACCAACAGGTACAATTTAATTTTTAATTTTCATCATATGACTTCACCTCGACGGAATTTGATATGAATTTCACTAGTATTGATTCTCTAAGATAGGTTACTAGCCTTATCGTTATGTAGTCCAGTAGTGGGGCTACTGCTTTTAGCCTCTGTACAGGCTTGTAATACAGCATTTCCTCTGCATTTGATGAAACAGTTTATACCGCTGTGACTCGGTCGCCATTTCCTTGTTTGTAGAAACAGAATGGACTACGAGAAGGTGAGGATGGCATTTGTATGCTATGCTTCCTATCCCATTCTGATTGACTATTTAACTCATGCCCCAGATGGGAGTCAATACCCAATCACATTTCAGTGAATTTTTATTTATAACCAATCACAGTCGTTTTCCACCTCCATTTTATCAGTTTAATTTTATCATACTGAAATCAAGCTCCTCCTTTTTTAACATTCTGAATAGGACACAGCATTATTTTGCAGTGACTGACTCTCTAAGAAATACGGTTACAAGATTGTATATATAGTGCACGAATGTAAACATATTGCTTCCATCCATCCAGAGAAATTCTGCCCGAAGGCAGGTCCTTCATTGCAATCATAGCATTTTCATGCTATGCTTGCAGCTTTACTAGGGAATTGTAGGTGTCGTAGCTTCCCGTTGCTTTCCACATCCGTGAAGGATGATGATGATGGCCATATGATTTCGGGGACCGTTTGGGCCTTAACGTTTTCCTGGCATTTGTCTTACAGGTGAGGAATAACCCCGATAAAAACCTCACCCAGAAAAACTGCCCCGACCAGGGATCGAACCCGGGCCTGCTTCATGACAAGGCAGCTCGCTACCTCGAGACCACAGCCGTGGACATATATATTGCTTGCGGGATATAATAGAAAAACAATCGTAGTAATTGATTGTACCACAATAAAAAGAAACCACTGTTTGCACTTTCTTAAACGTATTATTTCCCAGGATTTTACGTCCCAGAAAAATATAATTTACATCATAGGACATCAGAAATTAATTAATAATCTATAATGTTGGTTATAAACTGTCTGACGTATTTCATTTTTTTCTCCACTAGGGTATTGTTACAATATTGCGATCTTTTGGCAATACATTATATGATCTGGTTGCAGTGATAAACAAATGATGCATAATAACGTTTTTAATTTGTTTTCAAACATCGCCGTTTACATTAAATATATAAATATTTTAAATAACTATATTTAAATAATGATTAGTGAGTAAACAGCTTAATTTTATTCGTTAAATAGTCCTAACAAATGCTACTCATGATTTTCAAATTCTCTAGATAAATTGGAAATCACTCGTGGCATTACTTGCCCAGCTTCGAAACAAGAAAACTGAGAAGGATAAATTGGGAACCAACAGTGGATTAGGATAATGAGTAATTGTTATATTCTTGTTAATTGAAATTGAATAAATAAATATCACGAAAGTATTGGAAATGGAACAGAATGGATTCGAAGGTATGAATGCGGCGGTTAATCAATAGCGATAAACATGTAGCCTATGTTACCCCATCAAATAAGTGATAAAAATGTCCTAGAAAATTGAAGCAGAAGTCGGAATAATGATGAAAAAGTTGTTTTGGGAGCAAAGATAAACTAAGGGAGTTTGATGAGTGGAAGAGAAGTTGTAGTTCCGGTGGTTGCTACACCTGCCTGAGACAGTGTATGACAACTTCCAGCTGTCCGTAGGGTCACTGCACTTCCAGGTACCCCCCATCCCGCCACAATTTAAATTACTCAAATTGCACTTAGTGTAACATCGGCAAATGTTTGTGTATGTCCGCCCTTCCGTGACTTTTCCTTCCTTTAAACTTTAAACTCACAGCTGGACAAGTTACTGGCCTCAAATTCAATGTTGCAAAATGGCAATATTGCAATTCTGTTGCCAGATATGACTTGCCGTATTTTGGCCTACATTTTATGTGCCCGTAATTAACTTTAATTTTAATAACGTGATTATATATATATATATATATATATATATATAATTTGCTTACTTGTTATAGTTGCTACTGGGTGGCAGCGGAGACCGAGTTCCCGCTACATCTCGTAATAATAGAGAATATATATATATATATATATGTTATAATTAAATGTTTAACATTGAGCAATGCAAGCTTAATATGGTATGATAAGAAAAATAAATGCCTGGACGAGATTCGAAAACCCGGATCTCTGAGTCTGTACCTCAGTGTGATATCCATTACATCACCAGGCGAGTCCAATTCAAATCACACTGAGGTACAGACTCAGAGATCCGGGTTCGAATCCCGTCCGGGCATTTATTTTTCTTATCATACCATATTAAGCTTGCATTGCTCAATGTTAAACATTTAATTATAACATCGATAAAGCGTCACTGCTATAAAGTAAAAATGTTCTCTTTAATTTGCTTACTTGTTATAGTCAGCTACTAGATGGCAGTGAAGACCGAGTTCTCGCGACATCTAGTAATAATGGAGAATATAATACATATATAAGAAAAAATAAATGTTTGAATTGGATTCGCCTGGTGGTGTAATGGATATCACACTGAGGTACAGACTCAGAGATCCGGGTTCGAATCCCGTCCAGCCATTTATTTTTCTTATCATACCATATATATATATATATATATATATATATATATATAAGAAAAATAAATGTTTGTTCTAGATTTGCCTGGTAATGTAAGTGGTAGCACACTGGGATATCAATCCAGAGGTCCGGGTTTAAATTCCGTCCTGGCATTTATTTTTCTTATCATGTCATATTAAGCTTGCATTGCTCAATGTCAAAAATTTAATTATAACATCGAAGAAGCGTCACTGCTATAAAGTAAAAATATTCTATTTAATTTCTTACTTGTTATAGTTGCTATTAGGTGGCAGCGGAGACCGAGTTATTGCTATATCTCATAATAATAGAGTATATATATCCATCCAATATAAGTCTGCCCGAGGGCAGGTCTTTCACTGCAATCATAGCATTCTCATGCTATGCTTTGCAACTTTACTAGTGAATTATAGGTGTGGTAGCTTCGCGTTGCTTTCCACACCGGTGATGGATGATTATGATAATGATAAGCATGATGATGGCCGGATGATTTTCGGGGACTGTTGGGCCCTAAGCTTCCTGACATTTGTTTTACGGGTGAGGAAAAACCCCAAAAGAAACCTCACCCAGGATCTTGTCCCAGCCGTGAATGGAACCCGGGTCCGCTGCGTGACAAGGCAGCACGCTACCTCGAGACCACAGCGGTGGATATATATATATAAGAAAAATAAATCTTTGTACCAGATTTGCCTGGTTGGGTAAGTGGCAGCACACTGGGATATCAATTCAGATATCCGGTTTCTAATCCCGTCGAAGGATTTATTTTTCTTATCATGTCATATATATATATATATATATATATATATATATATATATAAACACACACACACACTCACCCACACACTAGCGAACCCATCAGACATTGTGCGCCTGAACGTTGACTTGCCTACTATTAACTGGTTCAGCAAACTTTTTTTTTTTTAATATTCGAATTTTCGTTAAACTATGTACTAAGTGGCATTTAACATTGGAAAATTTCTTTAAAAAAATATATTGGGACAGAAGTAACTTATGTCCCGCGAAGTAATTGAGCGGTTAAGGTAAGAAACCTTGGCGCAGAGCTACGGGACTTGTGCTGGTAGGAGTCCCCATGGGAAAATAAATTTTTCTCATGGAATTTCGGCCAGTATGGGACCGGTGTCCACCCAGCATCGTGAGGCATTTGGGTAGCTATAATAAGTAGAGACTCCAGGTTGAGAAGACCAACTATAACAGCTGGGGGAAATTAAAGAACTGTACTTAATCTAAAGAAGTGAATATGATAATGATGGTCAGATGATGTTCGGGAACCGTTTGGACCTTAATGTTTCCTGACATTTGTCTTACAGGTGAGTAAAAAGCCCGAAGAAAAACTCACCCAGGAAAATCGTCCCGACCGGAGATCGAACTGTGGCCCGCTGCGTGACAAGGCACTGTTAGCATTGATTAAAAAAACAAAAACGTTTAATATTGCGCCATTATTTAGTATCTTCATGCATAAATATACACCGTGTCCCAATCAAACCTCCCACATTTTAATTAATCATAATTCTCAAAATGTGCGGAATTATGAAATGAGGTTGATATTAAAAGAAAGAGAAACTCAAAGAATTTTTGGTTTTCATTGTTGCAGCTAATTCATCTGTCGCATGTTGGACAATAATGACATAAAACAAAATGGCTACTCCTCAGCATCGAGCACAAACTGTTTTCTGGTCTGCAGAGACGAAATCAATAATTACAGTGCAAAGAAAATTACCGGAGAGAATATGGAGGAAATGCACCTGTGTAAAGACCATTAAGGTATGGCTTGAGAGGTTTCTGGCGACTTCAAACATTAAAAAAAGAATCAAGAGTTCGTACACGTGTTTCAGAAGAAAATATTGAAGAAATGGTGCACATATAGAGGTTCTTTAGTGTGTGGCAATGTAAATTCTTTGAGTTTCTGTTTCGTTTAATACCGGCCTCATTTCATAATTCTGCATACTTTGTTAGATGTGATTAATTAAAATGTGGGAGGTTTGAATGGGACACCCTGTATAACACTAAAACATGTCAACTCCACGGTGCAGCAGGCCCTTTGCCTACCAGCCGGCTGCTGGGCTCACGTCCACATGTGTTAATCACAGAGGTAGGCGATCATCCAGCCAGATAGGGGTAACATGTAGTCAGCAAGCCTGGTCCCCAGCCGTTATAGCTCGTTTCCTCAACCTGGAGCCGCTACGTGCTGTAGCTACCCAATTTCCCCTCATGTGCACCAATCCCATACTGGTCGAAAGTCTATGAGAAAATGTCTTCCCCAATGGAGACTCGAACGAGCGCAAGTTCCAAAACACTGCGTCAAGGCATCTTGCTTTAACCACCCGGCTACGGCTATGTAATTGAATAGTTGCCCCGAAAAGAGATCTAACCCACAAACTACAAATTGTTGGAAAAATAAAAAATGTTAATTTTGAGGCTATTACCTTTATTATATCATATACATTTTAGTGTCTCATCCTATTGGAATCATACACAGCCAATTTAATTGACTATTTAACTCATGCCCCAAATGGGAGTCAATGACCAATCACATTTCAATGATTTTTTATTTACAACCAATCACAGTCGTGTTTCGCCTAGAATTTACCAACTAAAGTTTATCATAATAAAGAAAGCACCTCCTTTTTAACATTCTGTACAGGTCATAGCATTATTTTGCAGTGACTGACTCTCCAAGAAATACGGCTACCAGATTGTATATATAGTGCATGAATGTCAACACGTAGAGCATGCGAGAGTTAATATAAAAACATTTGTAGCAATTGATTATACCACCAAAAAAAGAAACCATTGTTTGCACTTTCTTAAATGTATTTTTTCCCAGGTAATAACATTCCAGAAAAATATAATTGTCATAGGACATCAGAAATGAATTATTATACAGTTTGATGTGTTTCATTTTTTCTCCACTAGAGTGCATTCTTACAATATTGCGTTTCTTTGGTAATAAATAATATGATCTGGTTGCAGTGACGAACAAAAGAAGCAAATGAAGCGTACCAATCGTTTCTCATTTGTTTTCAAACATCGCCGTTTCCATTAAATATATAAATATTTTAAAATAACTATATTTAAAAAATGATTTGTGAGTAAGCAGCTGAATTTTATTCGTTAAATAGTCCTAAGAAATGCCACTCTTGATTTCCAAATTATCTAGATAAATTCACTCCTCACTTCGTGAGTCTTGAATTTATCGATAATTTGGAAATAACTCGTGGCATTACTTATGACTATTTAACATCCTAATAACTACATACGTATTAACAATTTAATGCAGAATTGAGTGATCTATCTCTATAGAGTGGAAAAATCTTCTAACACACATTTAACTTAAAATGCTACAATAAGAAATAGAAAATACATATTGAACACTGATTAAGTTGGAAAAAATTCCAACTGAATCAGTTTTCAGGATTTATTTTCCATTCAATGTTATTTCGTTACATTATTTGTGTCTTTCTTATTTTCACCCAATTCCTCTAAGATTCTGATTAGAATTCACGGAACTGTGGTGAAATGAATTTGCACATGTCAATAATTTTATTTCTGTCCACCGCTGTGGTCTCGAGGTAGCGTGCTGCCTTGTCACGCAGCGGGCTCTGGTTCGATCCCCGGTCGGGTCAGTTTTTCTGGGTGAGGTTTTAACGGGGTTTTTTGTCACCTGTAAGACAAATATCAGGAAAACTTTAAGGCCCAAACGGTCCCCAAAATCATATGGCCATTACAGTCATCATCATTCATATTCACCTTAGATTAAGTTTAGGATTACGGATTCCCCTGGTGCACCACTATCATCATCACCCATCATATCATCGGTACAACGTAACCCCGCCTTCCAGGCGCCCCAACCTCAGAAGTGGGGTTACAAGTACGCCATGTCAGGAGAGAACACCAGGAATGTCTAAAGACAACCTGAGGCATTTTCAAAATAAATAAATAATAATAATTGTTTTTTTACACTGCTGTTAATGACTTGACTAACTGCTCCGCCATTTTGTTATACATAGATCAGTATTCGCTTCAAAGGCAACTTTTAAAAATAAAAAAAACAGGTCTGGAAGAAAGTATGGATAATTTTACATGCACCATGCCGTCATACTCTTCGGATAGATCACTAATCCACTGAAAACTCAACTTACGAATTTTTCTGTGTTACATCTCTTTTCGGGGCAACTATTCAATTACATAAAATCCGGGCTCTAGTGGAAAGGACACAAAGTTAAGAAGTACAACACAGGATGACAAAAAAATGTTTTGAAAAGTTACCAATGGGGAAGAGGGCAGCTTACAAAATGTAAATTGGGAACATAGAAACACCGCTACTTAGAACAATATGTGCAATATTTTTTTTATCCAATGTCCCAGGTTTATCATTTCGATACCTCCTGGTGTTCTCTCCTGGCAATGGCTTCCAGAGTTGTAATCCATTTCTGAAGTCGGGGCGCCTGGAAGGCGGGATTATTCAGATGATATGATGGGTGATAATGATGATAGTGATGCGCCAGAAGAATCCTTCATCTTAAACTTAATCTAGGCCTAAGGAGTAAATTAATGATTATGATTTTGATGGCCATATGTTGTTCGGGGACCGTTTGGGCCTTAAAGTTTCCCGACATTTGTCTTATAGTTCCTGAGTTGTGACAATGACCAGCATTGCCCAGTGTGCCGCTTCTTTGGGAATCAGTTGAGGCCCCTTGGCGGCCGAATACCATTGTGATGTTCATTAATTGTTTAGTTTCTTAGTCGTTGCGTGTCTCGCGGCTTACGTGTCTAGCCGGAATTGCCGTAGCAGGTATGGAAAACTTGAGGATGGTTCCTCACTAGAGCAGGGTCATCATAAACCACGTCGCCGGACAAGCAGAGAGTCCGCAAGCCGGCTGCGTGGAGTGAGCCACACTACTCTAGCTGGAATCCAGCACTCATATCATGGTGGTGGACCATCATCGGGGGGTCTGGTAAATATGTTGTGTCTTATAGGTTATATATTTAAATGCAGTGGCTTTTGAAATTTTTCATTAGCCAATAATGACTGAGGAAAACAAACAATAACAAGAAAAATTATAAAATGTTCATCATCTTTTCCCTGGTTTCCCAGTATCTGTCCACGAAATTGTTGGTTGTTAGAGTTGGGCAAGTTCGAATGTGATCAGCATCCATATATTCCATAGTGTTGCAGAGGATACATTGTTGAGTTGGTAGAAGACCGAGGCGATTAAGAGTGTTTACCTAGGCAGTCGTGTGCTGTTGCAGTAACGGAATGATGTAACGGCTACTCTTCTGGGCCAATCTGGCAGTGTGTAGTTTGGATGGATGCTTTCCAAGGTTTATCAGTCATTTGGAGCTCTTAGTTTACCACAACGCAGATAAAAATGACGACTGGATGCAATTCGAAACGTCCTTCGTGTCTTATAGGTGATGGATGACAAAACTCCGAAAAAACCTCACCCAGAAAATTTGTCTCGACCGAGAATCGAACAGTGCCCGTTGCGTGACAAGGCACCACCCTACCTCGAGACCACAGCGGTAAAAACATTCTGTACTATAAAATTAATAAAAGGATCAATAATGAAGGTTCAACAATACTCAATGATTTATCGTTGCAATTATTTCAACAATTTGAAACGAGAATGAAGATAAACAATGTATCAGTAAGAATAATGATACAATTACTCGAAGAATTAAAAACAAATGAAAGAAGCAGCAGTGGTACCAACCTGTGGAATGGTGCAGATAACATCAAATTAGCATGTGGAGTGGTCCCACTAACTCATCAACTACATGATTGTTAATATTCTCGCGAGAGTGCAGCAGGTGCTTGATTGTGCGTGCTATAGTGGCTTAAGTTCACTACTTTTTAATGAACCTTATCTATATATCTATCTGACATTATAAAGCTTGTAGATTCAAGACAGCTCGTGATATTATACTGTGCCAGTCCAATTTCCATTTTAATTTTGTGCATTTTGTTTTAGTGGGAAGTGTGATTAATGCGTATTGCCATTTTCTGCCCGAAAATTCAGATTCCGGATAAAACCGGTGTCATTAAAATACATCGGAATCACATTATGCTAATTTTTCAGTATTTAACTAAGGTAGCAAATCCATAATCTAAACTTACAAGAATTGTAAAAACTGTGTGATTAAATATAATGCAAAACCTACTAATTTCATTACGATAAAGTGAAGGCAATTTTTTATACATACAGAATGTTCTTAAGAGATTCGTTCAAATTAATACAGGAGGTATAGAACATTAAAAGAAATATATTAAATGCATTTCTATACTGAACATATGGTCTCGGAAGTCAACTTTTAATGTTAGAGAACATCTTGTTAATGGTGATGACGTAAGCTGTTGTGTTGGTAGAGGTGGCCCTGTGGCCTGGCCACCCAGATAACCTGACCACACGTGTCTGGATTTCTTTCTCTGTCAGCATGTGAAGCAGCTGGTGTATGAAACAGTTGTGGAAATATAAGTAAACCTAGACGCTAGAATTGCCGTCGTTGCTGGGACCAATGCGGGCAAGCCAGGAATCTCCGGACGAACTCACTGGCACTATCGAACCCATAGGTTCATGGCAGCGCGGACATAACCTCTATATACATCCGTATCCTGAGCCAATATTTTCCAATCATCCTCTGTATAATCTACCTCCCTAAAATTATAGGTCATATTATTCTCCCACCTCATTCTTCATCTACCAATTGGGCGTTTTCCCTTTGGTTTTCCTACAAGAAGCTTCCATGTACGTCTTTCATTCCCCATTCGTTCCACATGTCCTGCCCATCGCAGTCTACGAGACTTAACTGTTCTTCGGCCGAACACGACAATCAATGATCAGATGACGTACTGCCTAAGTACAGGTCAATGGTCGTGCATTCGAGCAATTCCTATTATCTTACCGCTACTATTGATGTATTTAGCAAGTTAAACTACCTTCTGTGTAAATCGTCCCTAACATTACAAGTTGATTTCAGAGACCATTTTATGTTCCTTTTCGAAATATATTTGTTTTGATGTTTTCTACCCCCTGCATTAATTTGAATAAATAGTTTCGCCGAGTGGTTAAGGCAAGAAGCCTTGACGCAGAGCTATGGGACTTGCACTGGTTGGAGTCCCCATGGGGGAAGAAATCATCTCATGGTATTTCGGCCAGTATGGGACCGGTGCCCACCCAGCATCGTGAGGCATTTGGGTACCTACGATTAGTAGCGACTCCAGGTTGAGAAAACCAGCTATAACGGCTGGAGGACCCGACATGCTGACCACATGTCAACCCTACACTGGCTGGATAATATCTGTGATTAACACATGTGGATGCGAGGCCAGTAGCCGGCTGGTAGGCCAAGGGCCTTCTAGGCATATCGCGCCATTGAGTTTTTTTCTAGTTTCGAAACATCCTGAATAGAGAAATGACACTACAAAAATATTTTTTTGAGCCGTTTAAATATATAGCCTCCGCATATCCAGCATATGAGACCGGAGGGAACGATAACTTTATCAGCCGCAATATCGATAGTAATAATTGACTCCGCTTGTCATCGACATTCAAGTCATCTGTAATTCAGGATCGCACAAGAAGTTTGTGTAACTACACTCTAAATTATTTCAACGTAAATTGAATGATCGTCAATTAAATAAAACAGTGTGCCATTGTAGTTTAGAAAATCGCTAATAACGATATATTTATTTATTAGGTTTCGCATTGCTTGCAACATCTTGCTGTCTCCAATTAATGTATAGTCGTTCTCTTCCACTTCTGTCATTTCAATCTCCATCATTCAATCATTTTTCCCTCATGCTACTCAAAACACCATCAATCCACATTATTTTTGGGTATTCTCTTCTTCTACCTTGTGGCATCCATTCTAGTATTCTTCTAGGAAATTCATGTTTTGTCATTTTTTTTACATGACCATACCATTTTAATTTAATAATAGTAATAATAATAATAATAATAATAATAATAATAATAATAATAATAATAATAATAATAATAATAATAATGAAAAATGTTGAATTAATTTATTTAACCTTAAATTGGCGAAACATAATTTCTCGTACCAGTTATTGGGATGTGTCGGATCGCAATGAAAACAAAATCATGTGTATCTGTAAAGTGTAATTCAACTAAAATGTTAGTACTTTCAGCCCATTCGTTTTTCTATTGTTTTATTTTAAAACATTAAATAAACTAAACAAATGTATCTTATAGGTTACATGGAAATTTAAGGTTTAAGCTAGCAGAGTTGAAGACCGAAGGGCAGTGAATAAAATTACGTAAGAAATACTTAGATTATAATGTATTAATAATTATAAGTAAACATTTATTCCAATTAAACTAAAAATAAAATGAATCAGTAAATATTATTAAAACCCGAAAAATCATAAACCATCATTTAATTTTTGTGAAAGACAAATTAAATTAACCAAAGTAACTAATTCAATGGCAGCATCGAACCCGGAGGTTCATAGCCGCGCGGACATAAGCTCTCCACATATCACTATCCTGAGCCAATGTTTTCCAATCATCCCCTGTGTAATCTACTTCCTTCAAATCAATTTTCATTACAAAATAAAAATATTTATAAATTTATTTTAAACGAACCTAACGTCCGGAAGCCCTAATATATTGTGTTGATAGGTATCAAGGATAAAATTGATTCTTACCGGGGAATCGGACACTTGCTCTTCGTATGTGAGGAAACTATTGCTCTTAGATCACAGCGGTGTTTGTTTTTTTAATTTTGGTCTAGATTTGTAGGTTTCATTTTTATTCAATGACGCTCGTTAACAACTCTATCATTAACGTCACATAAATAATTGTTCCGGTACTAGTGGTCACCAGCTCGCTTCCAAGGTTCGCGGGTTCAAACTCCGATGGTTTAGTCGGTTTTTCAGGAGTAAAAAACCTAAGTATGGGTTAGGGAACTAAAATCTGGGTCCCACGTCGTATATTTCGTAAAATAATCTCACAAGGGAACTTTCAACCATTGCATGGCGAAAACTACCTTGAAATTTCTCCCAGAGAAGCGTTGTGATGTACCAAGACCGTGTCGAAAAAAAGTGTGACGTTTTAAATTGAGGGTGGCTTTCTGGTGGTTCTGAACTGAAATTTCGTCATTTACAATTTTATTTTTACATTTAATGGGCTCATAGGGGTCAAGATAACAAATCTTCAAGAAATAAATCAAATGTTTTTAGGGGGCATTTAAGCGGGTTTTATGCAAGGTAAAGAAAAGTGATCCCAATATAGGCCATAGGAGACTCTTGGGGTACAAGGACGTCAAGGCTCCCACTTTTTCTAGATAATCGGCACTTCATGTCAGCAAAATTGTCAGCCCTGCATGACGGCCGCCTTTACCCACATAACAAGCATCTGATACTCATTTCCGTCAGGGGCTGAGTAGAACCGAGGACTATGGTGTCAGCAGAAGGTATTGGGCCAGTTTTGAAAACTCTGACCTCACTGGGACTCGAAGCCTCGACCTTCCGGTTTGTAGCGTATTGCCTTAACCAACTACACAACGGCGTGCCCTCCCCTTTTTATGCAATGTATACGCCGTAGTATAGTGGTTAAGGCACTGCGCTACAAGTAGGAAGATCGAGAGTTCAAGTCCCAGAGTGGGGTCGGATTGTTAAACTGACCAAAACCTTCTGGCGACACTATGGCCCTGGGGTCGACTCAGCCTCTAACGGAAATGAGTATCAGACGCTTGTTCTGGGGGTAAAGGCTGCCGTAACGCAGGGCTGACAACCAAGTGACTTCAAGTGTCGATTGTCTAGAAAAAGTGGGAGCCTTAACCTCCTACTACCCCAAGGGCCTCCCGAGGCCTGTAGTGGGATTACTTTACTTTATAATATAATATACCTTCGGTCTCAACCACGCTTTTGTCCGTTATTGATGCTGCCATCTGAAGACAGCAGTTGGAAGACAAAATAAAAACTTGAAGCTCTGAAGGTATCGATCACAATGAGTTGTCCCGAAGCGAGAAAAAAAAAACGCCAAAGGTATCATATATGGTACCTAGGGAATTGATTAATAACTTTTTTTTTTCCTTCCTTAGAAATGGATCGGCTGCGGCTGGGTTTATACCTGTGAACATGGGAACTAGAAGCTTCACGATAACTAGTATAGTCCACCAGGATAGAATGTCTAGATTTGTCAGTGAAGGTGAAAACAAATATATTATTACTAGTATGTTTAAGCCACTCTTGCATTGCAGAGCATGGTTCGCTGGCCAGGGTTCAAATTGCCATATAAAGACATCTTAATAAAAATTAGCATGACAAAGTATTCATGTAGTAGAGTGGACCACGGATTTATTTCCATTAACAGGAGGCCGTGACCGGGGTGGTCTAACTTTAATTTGATTTCACCTCATGTTCAACTGTCTTCAGTATTTTTTATATTATTCCTAAATTCCCAGTTATACTTTCTTCCTCTCTCTTTTCTTAGTTTATCATTTTCTTTTGTAGCACTTATACATTCCCCACGACTCCTGGGCATACGACCTCTTAGGAGAGGATTGTTAACTCTAGATCACATACATAGTTTTTTTGACCACACAAGGACAAAAATTGTCTTCTTTAGATGAGTATTAAGTTCAGTGTCAGGGCCACTTCCAAGACAACATCAACATTTAATCAAGACACGCAATTCACACATTATATTGTAATATACCGTAAAAATGAAAGCATATGACATATATTTTGGGGACAAAAATTAATGCAGTGGAAGTCATGATGCTGAAATTGATGAGGATAAATGAAGATATCTCTGCGATTTCAAAATTAAATGGTGATTTATGGGATCAGATAAAAGAACTGAAACAAAAGCGAAACATTTTAAATACGTAAATGAGTAAAATGACATGGCGAAGAAACAAGAGAATTAAAACCCAATCAGTAAATTAAATTCTGCATAAATGGATTTTTAGAGACGTTCAGATGGAATTCCTAGAATATATTAAATATGGAATAACAATAATAATAATAATAATAATAATAATAATAATTATTATTATATTATTATTATTATTATTATTATTACTATTATTAATTCATTTATTTATTTATTCTGGCAGAGTTAAGGCCATAAGGCCTTCTGTTCCACTCAATCAGCACAAATTACAAGTATATATTTGATAACATAGATTATATATACACTATACTAATTATAAAGAATTAAAAATATATAAATTTGTAATGGATATTTCATGTATAAACAACATTTTATACGATGATAATAATAATAATAATAATAATAGTAATAATAATATTAATATTATCCATCCATCCATAGTAATTCTGCCCGAGGGCAGGTCTTTCACTGCAATGATAGCATTTTCATGCTGTGCTTCGCAGCTTTACTAGGGAATTATAAGTGTTGTAGCTTCCCGTTGCTTTCCACATCGTTCAACGACGATGATGATAATGATAAGGATGTTGATGATGGCCGGATGGTTTTGGGTGCCGTTGGACCGTAAGCTTCCTGACATTAGTCTTACAGGTGATGAAAAACCCCGAAAAAAACTCAACCAGGAGCCTGTCTCGACCGGGATTCGTACCCGGGCTCGCTGCGTGTATAAATATGATAAATTATACGAGAAACGCCAAATAATATATAGTTACCTTACACTGGGTAATGATGAATTCGAGGTTAGAATAAATATAAATTTAGATTTCTTTTAAAATATGCCAATGTCCGGCAGCCCCTTATTTCTTGTGGTAGGGAATTCCAGTTGTGAGAAGTGAAGATAGTGTATGACAGGGAGTGATATGATGTCCTATGTTCCGGTATATTAAGCAAAAACAATGTAATCAAACAAAATATTGAAATTGAAACTTCAATTCTGGATATCGTAGAAAAAAATAGTATGGTCATTAAAAAAGAATGAGAGGACAGAATCCAAGAAAAAATACTACAGTGAGATCACTAAAGTATTGGACGGCAAACGCGGGGTTTGTGCTGTGCGATAACGAAGGCATACACGTGCTGGCACGGGACTTGAAATGTGCGCTGACTCAGCAGTATGCGAGTGCATACCACGCATTCACGGTCAAGCTCCAATAAAGTTGGTAAGTACGACAATTTATAAAAGAGTTACAAAAATGTGTGTGGTTGTATCACCGCGATCCTACGCTGTCCGTTCCCCGTCGCGAGTGAGTCAGCAGTGTACAGTAAAGTCCCCTCGTCTGCTGTCCAATGCTATACTGATCGCACTGTAGAATGGACGCCATCTGGTAGGAGGAGAAATGAACGGTCAAAAATAATATGGATTGATGGTGTTTTAAGCAGCATAAGGAAAAAAGATTGGACAATGGAGATTGAAATGAGATAAATAACGAAGAGAATAACGGTAAATTAATGAATAGTCACCCCGAAAACAGAACTAAACCCATAAACTGCTACTCATGACTTGACTTACTTCTTCCGCCATTTTGTTGCATACAAATCACAATTAGCACGAATGCCAACCTTTAAAAATAAATAAAATATCTGGAAGAGATCAGGGATAGTCTTTTACATGCACCATGTCGTGATATTCTCGGGATATATCACACTAATCCCCTGAAAACTCAACTTTCGAATTGTTGTGGCAACTATTCAATTGTTGGGCGCAGGTACATGTGAAAAATTATAAAACCTGCTAAATAATAATAATAATAATAATAATAATAATAATAATAATAATGTATTATTGTAATTACTATTATTATTTAATAATGTATATTATTGTTATCATCATTATTATTATTATTAATTATTATTATTATTATTATTATTAGCAGTGGTAGTAGTAGTAGTAGTAGTAGTAGGCCTAGCAGTAATAGTAATTCCATGCCGCGACAGGCATAATAGGCTTTGTCCTAACAGCCGGTTCCTGGGCTTACATCCACTTGTGTCATTTACAGAGGTGGACGATCATATAACAAGTATAGAGGTGACATGTGGTCAGCATATCGAGTCTCCAATCGTTAGAGATGGTTTTCTCTAATTATTATTATTATTATTATTATTATTATTATTATTATTATTATTATTATTATTATTATTATTATTATTATCACTATTATTATCACTATTATTATTAATATAATTATTGTCCACTGCTCTGGTCTCGGCGTATCGCCGTTGTCTCGCACTGAGCGTTTACACGTTCAATGCCGGTCGGGTCAAATTTCCAGGAATTTTTCAGAGTATCTTTTTTTTTTCAAAGTCCGAAAATCTTTAAGACCAAAATGGTCTCCCAACATGATCTGGCTATCGCATTCAATCATATCATAATTATGTTGTTTGGTATAAATTAATTAATTAATGAGTGACTGACGTAGCTTGTCTGAAATGTTCGAGTTGTCTCTGAGGTGGCTTTGGCATTGAGTTGATCAATCATCCACGGATGCCCTCTATGTCCGTGTGTGGCCAGAAAGGTGTGTTGTGATCAAGAGTTTTAAAATCCTCTCCCGTCAATTCGCCCACATCTAAAGCCTGGTGGCGTAACAAATATCGAACTAGAGGCTATAAGATAAAGAGAGAAATGTTGTAATTAATTCGTTATTGTAATTATTGTTATTATATGTTGTTATGCCTACGCTTTAGGGACTAAATAAATAAATAAATATGTATATATATATATATATATATATATATATATATATATTTTCATTTAAATCGTATGGATGCAAAGCATGGTTTCTTGCTTTAAGGGAAAGGGAAGATTACGAATATATGATAATAAACTATTTAGGAAATGTTTTGGACAAAAGAAAGAAGAGAGATAGATGAATGGAGACACGTCAATGGGAAGACTAAATAACAATGACCTACGTAATCTTTATGGGAAATTACATGTAATAAGATCAGTTGATTCTACATAGTATGTAATGGGCAGATCGTGTGTTACGAATAAGAAATAAAAGAGAATCATGGAAACATTTTATGAAAACTGGATTGAAAGCGCCTAGTATGTCGGCCAACAATAAGATAGGAGAATAACATTAACCACAATTTGAGAGGGGCGAACTATAGTGGAAGATAAACAAATAAATACTGGACTGGGAAAAATTAATCAACTTAGTACAGCTCCTCTTAAAATAACCCACTGTACCAACTATCATATTATTATTTTCCTCTCCTGTATAATAAAATGTTCTATTTCATTTATACAAATGCAGGGGACTTGACAGAAGCCATTGTCCATAATTATGAGTAAACAAAATCTTCTTCTTCTTCTTCTCTTCACTTTATGGGCTAGGGAAACCTCTTGGCTTGTAGTTAAATGCTGTTTTTGGTAATCTTGTAATTGTATTCTACTTTGTAATTGTTTGGTCATTACCCAAGTTTCACTCCCATAAAGTAATGCAGGAACTGCCAATATTTTATAAAACTTCAATCTAGTATCTCTTCTTGTTTTGTTCTGTAATGTTTTATGTATTGTTCCACATATCATTTGAAATCTTGACAGTTTCACATTTACGTCTCTTTCAGTTTTTGTGTTTATAGTAAAATTCCAACCCAAATAATGAAAATTTGTTACTTGTTCCAGAGGTTTATTGTCTATTATGATTTTTTATCTTATATGTTCACTTCCCCAAAATGCCATTATTTTCGTTTTTTCCTTTGATATTTAAAAATATATTCTTGGCATAACTGATTTAATTGATGTAAAGAGTACTGCAAATTATTTTCATGTTCTTGAATAATAACCACATCACCAGCATACATTAAAACATTTAATGTTTTAAAATGGTCCATTCTTATACCTACATTAACATTACTTTTCCAATTTTGGATTATGTCATTAATATATAAATTAAAAAAGGTAGGTGATAAACTACACTCTTGTCTTACACTTCTATTTATTAAAATTGTTTCGGTCTTTGATGTGCCTATATTTATTATAATTTGAGAATTTTTCATATAAACTTTGTATCACATAAATTAATTTTGCGGGCTAGCCATGTATTTCCATACTTCTCCATAACTTATCTCTATCAATAAACAAATAACATAACAATAAATTGAAACAATAAAACATCATAACAAAACAAAAAGTTTGGCTCTTGCTTCCCAGTGTGTATCTTTCAGCGTTGCAGAGTGAAGTGCCTGACACTGTAGCAGGTGGTTTCTGTCCAAGTTGGTGTTCGTGGAGCACAGAGGGCAATGAGGACCTCTGTAAATTCCAATCCGATGAAGATGAGCTGCAAGACAATCATGTCCCGTGTTTAGTCGAAAATATGCTACAGATTCCTTTCGAGGTGCATCTGGTGTAGTGTGGATGGTGTTTTTCCATTGAATTAGGTTGCTGTAAACACATAATACAATGTTTTGAATTAAAATCTCCATGAATTAACTAAAATTATTAGCTCAAGATAGAGATATATGCTCATGAACCTCCGGGTTCTATGGTGCCAGTGGGTTAGTTATTTAGTTAGTTATTGCTATTATTAGATAGATAGATCATCGGTTGATTAATGTCTTTGATATCGTTCGATTCCTAGTAGCCAATTTTGTCGGTCCATTCAATCTCCTGGTTGTAGATGTTTCTTCTTCATGTATAAATATATTCCCTGACTGCAGGAGGTTTTAGGTCTTCCTCTGCCTCGTCTTCCCTTAGGTTTCCATCCCAAAACACATTTTGGTAGCTTATCCTCTTCCATTCACTGGACAAGTAAGTAAAGTAAAGTAAAGTAAAGTAAAGTGATCCCACCACAGGCCTCGGGAGGCCCTTGGGGAGTACGATGTTAGGCTCCCACTTTTTCTGGACAATCGGCACTTGATGTCAGCCGGGTTGTCAGCCCTGCGTGACGGCCGCCTTTACCCCAGAACAAACAGCTGGTACTCATTTCCGTTAGAGGCTGAGTCGACCTCAGGGACATGGTGCCGCCAGAAGGTTTGGGTCAGTTTAAAAATCCTGACCCCACCGGGACTTGAACCCTCGACCTTCCGGCTTGTAGCGCAGTGCCTTAACCACTACGATACGGCATGCCCCCCAATATAATCTAAAGTAAAAGTAAAAAAGTAAAGTGATCCCACTACAGGCCTCGGGAGGCCCTTGGGGCAGTGAGAGGTTAAGGCTCCCACTTTTTCTAGACAATCGGCACTTGGTGTCAGCCGGGTTGTCAGCCCTGCGTGACGGCCGCCTTAACCCCCAGAACAGGCGTCTGGTACTCATGTCTGTTAGAGGCTGAATTGACCCCAGGGCCATAGTGCCGCCAGAGTGTTTGGGTCAGTTTAAAATCCTGACTACACTGGGGCTCGAACCCTCGATCTTCGGGCTTGTAGCGCAGTGTCTTAACCATTACGCTATGGCGTGCCTCCTAATCTCTAATCTAAAGTAGTGTCTTCATTCTTCATTTTCTCCCTTATAACTGAGTTTCTAATTTTTACTCTTCTTCAAAGTCTTGCTGTCCTTCGTAAAAACTGCATTATTATTATTATTATTAATATATTAATATCAACCCACAACGGGCGAAAATTGAGATTGATGGAAAAATTATAGAACAAGTGTCTTACTTAGGAAGTGTATTTGCAGAGTATAAGAGTAACATTGATTCAAAATTACAAAAATATAATAAAATGAATGGGGTAATACGAAGACATTTTGGTAAACAGATGAGGATAGAGACAAAACTAAGATTACATAACACCTCATCAAAAGCTGCTCTAAAATACGGAAGTGAAATTTGGATTTTAAATAAAAGAAACTCTCATAAACTTCAAGTAAGCCAAATGCGCTTCTTACGATCGTTGTTAGGAGTTAATAGACTGGACCACTATTATCAGAGGAAAACTTGGAGTAACAAGTTTAAATGAAGGTATACAAAGATACCAACAAGAATGGAAAAATCATCTGAGGAGAATGGCAAGAAATAGACTTCCAAAATTGGCAGTCCAATATACCCCAACTGGACATAGGGACCAAGGAAGACCAAAACATCGGTGGAAAGATCAAGACCATCTTCGCTAGGTTTATCGGACTGGCCACATGGCCTAAAACGAATTTTTTCATGATGATGATGATGATGATAATATCAACCCAACAAGTACTAAATTCAAAGGTACGCAAATTGTAAGTGTTACTGAAATCTGCTATAAGTGAGAGAACAGTGAGTTATTTTGTAAGAAGAGAGTCTGGTGTTTACGAAATTACCTACGAGGTAGTAATGAAGATGTGGTTGAATTTAAATTTAAGCGAAGTTGCATCAGAAGTTGATTATGTGGTGTGGAATGCAAATAGCCTACACATCAGGCGAATTAAGACACATCTGTAAGCACATCTCGTACTAGTTGTTAATTACTGCCACCAGAGCGGCAGCACAATCAACAAATCATCTAAACTTATTATGATAATGTCTTGGCTATCTTCCATATCTCTACGTCTCTATTATTGCTATCTCCTTGCGTACAAAATGGCCGCCATTATTTTTAACGTTTATTATTTTTACTTGATGCTTATTTATATTAAACTATTAAGGAGACCTACCCAAATGTGGGAGAAAAATATTCGCATTGATGTAAGGGAATTGGTTATCCAAGGTATTATTCTCTATATTTCATGGCACGACAGGACTAGAAGGTCCTTGGCCTACCATCTGGCCACTGGCCTCACATCTATGGGTGTTAATTACTCCGAGATAAACAATAATTCTTGCAGTGGGGTAACATGTGGCCAACACGCCCAAGTTAAATCAGCACGAGGAGGAATATGCTGTCGATCCTTTTTATTCTCTTACTTTTGCCTATATTGTGTTTTATTTAATTTGTTCTGTATATATATTTTTAAATTATTAATATACAAAATGAGATACTTTTTATATCTATACACAATGTTTTTCTATGTTTGAGTGTCATTATTGTGTAGGTAATATAGACTTATATATATAGCTGTCCATAGTAATTCTGCCCGAGGGCAGGTCTTTCACTGCAATCATAGCATTTTCATGCTATGCTTTGTAGTTTCACTAGGAAATTATAGGTGTGGTAGCTTTCCGTTACTTTCCACACCGGTGATGAATGATGATGATAATGATAAGGATGATGATGATGATGATGATGTTGGCAGGATAATTTTCGGGGACCGCTGGGCCCTAAGCTACCTACCATTTGTCTTACAGGTGAGGAAAAACCCCGAAAAAAACCACACCCAAGAACCTGCCCTGACCGGGAATCGAACCCGGTCCCGCTGCGTGACAAGGCAGCACGCTACCTCGAGACCACAGCGGTGGACACCCTGCCTTGTCACCCGGTGGGCCCGGGTTCGATCCCCGATCGAGGCAGTTTTACTGGGTGAGAATTTTATCGGGTTTTTCCTCACCTGTAAGACAAATGTCAGGAAAACTTTAAGGCCCAAACGGTCCCCGAAATCATATATTCCTCATCACCATCCTTATCATCATCATCATCATCATCATCCTTCACCAGTGTGGGAAGCAATGGGCAGCTATCACACATACAGTTCCTTAGTAAAGCTGCAAGCATAACATGAAAATGCTATGACTGCAGTGAAGGCCCTGCCTTCGGGCAGAATTACTATGGATGGATGGATATATAGGGTGTTGAAAAAAAGTACCGACGGCGAAGGTGAGGTAGTATATTGAGATATGTTGATAATTTATTAATAAGGCACCAATGTCCGGAAATGGTGCATTTTTACACTATGACTAGTTAAATATATCTTAAGATCAGTGTTGGTTCGAAGAATTTGAAACGTTTTACTTGACAGTACCTCACATGTATGGAACCTATGATACATGACTTCGCAACGGAATGTAGCTGCAATACGACGGAGCTCCAGCTCACTTCGATGCCAATGTGAGGAGACATTTGAATACCACGTATCCAGGTCAAGGGGCCCACTCCCATGGCCCTCGCAATCACTTGGTCTTAACCCTATGTTTATCAGACTCCAGTAGAGTCACGTATGGATCTTATAGCCCGAATCCACGCTGCTTCAGAAATAATTCAAACGAGCGTCAGGCGTGTTTGAACGTGTGCGCCAATCACTACACCGCCGATATACACTTAGCGACAAAAAAATGGGCCGGCTTTTGATCTCGAATATTTTAAGTTCCAACGTGCGATTCACACACGTAAATTAATTGCACAGTAGAGCTACAATACGTTTCCCTTCTTCCTTCGAAGAATATTCGCAATTAGCCAGCCTACGCTTAGCTCAGTGCTTAGTGGCTTGATTCGTATGCAAAAGGTCACAGATTCGATTCCCGGTGAGGTAATTTTTTCTAAATTGTTAAAATGCTTTCTATTTTATTCTGTCTGTCCATTCTTAAAGAAAAAACGTACGAACTATTTGGAAGTATTACTATTTTCATTATTATTTATTTATTTATAAACAGGTTTACAATGTAATAAAAATCTTCCTGTGCCCAAAGTTTTTTAATGTTTTATCTTCTTTCTCCATTCTTCTCTGTATTCACATTCGAATTCTTCCAGACCTAGCTCCCTCATACCTCTTCTTACATTATCCATCCATTTAAATCTAGGTGGACCTCTCTTTCCTTTCCCAGGTGGATTCCATTTCAAAACTTGCCTGGGTAATCTTTTCTCTGGCATCCTACGTGTGTGACCATACCATTCTAGTGACTGTATCTCACAAAATCTAATATTGAATTTTGGACTTTCATTTGTTGTCTGATGATTGTATTTCTGATTTTTTTCAATTTAGAATGTCTAGTGAGCGTCTAAAACAATCCATTACAATAGACATAAGCTTTAAACTCAAATTTTTATTCAACTGCCAAGTTTCTGCACCGTATGTTAGCGTGCTTAGAATTATGAATTTATAAAGTTCTAATTTGGTATCAATTCATATGTTCTTATCCCACAAAACGCCATTTAACATTGTTTTTACTGATCTGCCTTTTTGAATTCTATATTTTATGTCATTTTCTTTGGTACATTTTGAGTCAATTTTGATCCCCAGTTAATTACATTCTTCACATCGTTTGATACATCCCATTATTATTATTATTATTATTATTATTATTATTATTATTATTATTATTATTATTATTATTATTATTATTATTATTATTATTATTATTATTATTTATTATTATTATTATTATTATTATTATTATGGACAATAAAAATACTAATAATATTTTTTTTATTGTTGTCCAAAATCTATGGGCTATTATTATGCTGGACTTGACATATATAAACTAAATATTTTAATTGAAGGGTGAAACTTTTTTCACTAATACGTAATAAATAAATAAACACACAAATATATTACATAAATTTGTAGCATTATTATTAAAACGTGATTCTGCACACACAATTAAATTTATACCGGTAGCTAGATAATGTTATAGAGTTTACGAATGCAGGAATATTTCTTAATATAGTGTAAAGTGGACGTAGATTACGTGGCAGGAATTAAATGTTATAGCACTTATAGGATGTATTTTGCGAAAATACAAATGAATAAAAAGAACATTGTTGAATGAATCGAACCCTGGCTTTCATACATATTTCATCTTCTTGTAAGTGATTTAACGATCTACGCTACTCGAACGTCGGATACTAGTTGTCTAAATATTGGTGGTCTTGTACCTTTGCAGTATGAACGAGAGTTTAACTTTATTTTAAATGTCCAATTTGAGTAATACTGCATTTGTAGAAAATTCGTAAATATCTAGAAACAAGTCTCCTTCACTGTTTCTTCTTCTTCTACTACAAGGTTTAGGCTATGCAGCCTGTTCCGGCGAAGTTAAAAGTGGAGTCCATCTTCTACGTGGTCAGCCAACATCTCTTGTTCCTCTGGGATTATACAGGAAAGTTCTTTTTGGTATTCTTTCGTTGTTCATTCTCATTAAGTGTTCTGTCCATTTCTTATCATTTTCGCTGATTTTATCTTCAATTTTATATATATTTAATTCTTCTCGTATAGTTTTATTCCTTATTCTATCCGCTCTTGTGCATCCTTTCACATTACGTAAAAACAGCATTTCCGCAGTCTGTATCCTGCTTTTATCCCTTGATTTCATTATCCAATTTTCACTTCCATACAACAACAAAGGAACAGCCATTTGTTTTATATAATTTAAGTTTCGTATCTTTCCTTGTTTTCCGACCTAAGGTTCTTTTTATGGGTTCCACAAATAGCCTGGAATATATTTACTTTATTTTCTATATCTTTATTTTCTCTATAAGTTATATCACATCCTAAATATTGGAAATGTGATATTTGTTCTATTATTTTGTTATCCAGTACAATTTTTTATCTAATTCCATATTTACCTATAAATGTCATTACTTTTGACTTATTTATTGATATTTTACAATTATATCTATTGGCATATTAATTTAAATTTATATGCTAACATTTGGAGCTCATTTTCAGATTCTGCTAAAAGTACAAAATCGTCAACGAATAATAAAGCATTTATTTTATCTTTATTATCGATTAATATTCCTTCATTAGTTAAAACCTTCTTCCATTCTTTTAGGATAACGTCCATATAAATATTAAATAATATAGGTGAGAGTGAACACCCTTGTCGTACTCCTTGGTTTATTTGAAAAAATGTCTTATTTTTAGTCAGCTGTGGGTCAATACAAATATTTGTTCCATAGTACAAGCTCTTAACAGTTTCTATAATCTGAATAGGGAGGCCTTTTTCTTTTAGGACATTCCATAATATTTCCCTGTTTACTCGATCAAATGCCTTATCTAAGTCTATAAATAACAAATGCGTTTCTAGGTTTTTTTCTTGTCTTTTGTTTATTATCTGATTCAGGGCAAATACTCCATCGGTACAAGATCTTCCTTTTCGGAACCCGTTTTGTTCTTCTGGTCCTTCACTGTTCTTTAACTATTTAAGACGATTAAAACCAAATATAGCTTATTTAAAACATTTAACAGTGCGTTACCTCGTGAATCACAGCTTTAGCTTTTCGAGCATGCGCAGTGGGCCATAACAGGGAATCTGCTTTTTGAAGCGGCTCATTCTTTTTATCGCTAAGTGTACACTCAGCAATGAGATGGGAGGAGGATATTTTGAAAAGTAGATGTGACTGTGACGGTGTTGTCAAGTATTGAATCTTGAAATCCAAATAACGGAACTCTTGAGAAGTTAGCTACTCATAGTGTGAAAACGCCTCATTTCCGAACATCGGTACCTTATTAAAACATTATCAACATGTCTTGCTAAGTTATCCATATGTTATAGCTGATTTTTTCATCCCGGAATCTTTAATTAACTAACTAACTCACTCGTTGGGAGTATCAAACACATAGGTTCATGGTCGCTTGGACATAAGCTCTCCATTCATCCGTAACCTGAAATAATGTTTTCCAATCTCCCCTGTATAATCTAATTGTTATAATGGTGAATGTTATTCTCCCACCTAATTATTGGTCAACCAACTGGGTGTTTCCACTCTGGTTTCCATACAAGAAACCATCTAACTTCCTGTAAAATGACTAATTCCAAGAGTGATTTATCTAATATTTCTAGTGTCCCACTACTATTTATGTCGTAACATTCCATGTTCCTAGGAAAATATCCCTGTGTTTGAACCTCTAGCATGGATTCCCTGAAATCCCCGCCCGGAGAACCAAATGGGGGTATTAATTTACTTCCGAAAAGTTTTACCCCAATGGATATCTTGACGGTTGTATTTTTACATTAAAAAATAGTCACTCTTTTGACCTAGGTACATTTTTTGTCTGGCTTATCCAGCAAAGATGAACGTACTCGAGGAGATGGAAATTTTGAAGGCGGTTGACAACAACGATCATCTGATAAATGAAAACGCACCCAGTACGTGTAACCCCCTCTAACAGATCATCAGTGAAACGCCAGTTTTAAATCCTGCTGATGATGGGACTAGTCTCGAAAGCGCTACAGTTAAATAACTAATAAAATTGAGGAGACGGACCTTTTAGGTAAATATTTCATAACTTTATGTTTTACATCTGGCTTATCGTCCTCGACCTCTCCGCCATGGGTAACCCTTTCGGCAGCAATACTACCCCTCGTCCTGGAATCTCTAATTATCTTTCATCCAAATACGCTACCTATCTTATCCAAAATGCAACCAGGCCCATACACTAGTGTTAATTCCATGAAAAAATGTTTGCTTCGTGCATGGATTCGAACCAGAGCATCCTATAGTTCTGTACCCGGCTTAGACACTCTTGACAATGTGTATGGCCAGAAAACGAAAAAAATATCCTTATATCTAATTAATCTAACAGTTTTGTTATCGTTGACATCACAATTCTTACGTTGTTTGTTTTTAATTAATTTTTACATTTACATATGTGGAATCTCTCTCCTTTAATTTATGTAACGCATGCGTGTGTATGTGATGATAATCTTATTTCACTTGTTTTTGTAATAAAACAACCCGGAGCGAGGTAACCAAGACGACAGTTAAACAAAACAGTTGACAAGCTTTATGCAGATCAGTTTCCCGAAGAATGGCAGCATGTGTCCTCGCTACAGGGTATACATTGTTGCATGCTGAGGTGTGAATTTAACCTTCTCTTGACCTCGATGTTGAATATATAATATATAAATGCCATATAAATGTTGTAGTTATCAATAATCTGCTACCATCTCATTTTCTGAACCGGTAGAACATCAGTAATGGAACAAGAACTTGTGAAATATGTTTAAACGACATAACAAGAAAAGTAACAATCAGCACAAACTTATAGTAATAATAATAATAATAATAATATAATAATAATAATAATAATAATAATAATAATAATAATAATAATAATAATAATTATTATTATTATTATTATTATTATTATTATTATTATTATTATGGTGATGTCATAAGAATGACAGAAAACAGATTTCCAAGAAGAATATAGAATAGGTGTTATTTGGTTGAAGAACAAAAGGGCGGCCAAAAAAAAAAAAAGTGGATTGGTGGTGTTTTGAGCAGCATGAGAGAAAAAAGATTGGACGATTGAGATGTGGGTGCAGGAAGATATTATGAAACATTGTGAAACCTACTAAATAAATAAATAAATAATAATAATAATAATAATAATAATAATAATAATAATTCACAACAACTATAATAGGGTATATAGCCCGCGTCACCCATAGCCGCGTCTCGGTCATTATGTTTGTGTTTCCTGGTGGACGAAAAGGATTTTTTTCAGGTTTTCCTCGTGGATTTTCGCGTTTTCCTCTCCACAAATTTCATTCCACTATTTCTCCATATTCATCCGTATCATTTCGTTTACTCGCCCCTATGACTGTGCGTTAGGCGTCGTTGGCACCCTTGTCGTTCACAGACCTCTACAAATATAGGGGTTTCATCTCATCTCATCCCTCGATCCCATCATGACTTGGACATAAATCGAATATATTATTATTATTAATATTATTATTATTATCATTATCATCATCATCATCACAATTATTGGAATGGTATCCACATGGAAGAAGAAGAATAGGAAGACCTCGAAACTCGTGGATTCAAGAAATAAGATCTGGAATGAGAACAAGAGAACTGAAGTGGATGGACAGAGACGGGTGGAGAAGGAAAATAAAACTTTAGGGACAGAAAGATGTGTAAGCATTGAAAATCTGTATAAAAATAAAATTATTATTATTATTATATTTATTATTATTTTATTATTATTTTTATTATTTATTATTATTATTATTATTATTATTATTATTATTATTATTATTATTATTATTATTATAAGTAAAGTAAGTAAAGTAAAGTAAAGTGATCCCACAACAGGCCCGGAGGCCCTTGAGGTAGTAGGAGGTTAAGGCTCCCACTTTTTCTAGACAATCGGCACTTTATGTCAGCTGGGTTGTCAGCCCTGCGTGACGGCCGCCTTTAACCCCAGAACAAGCGTCTGGTGCTCATTTCCGTTAGAGGCTGAGTCGACCCCAGGACCATAGTGCCGCCAGAGGGTTTGGGTCAGTTTAAAACCCCTGACCCCAATGGGACTTGAACCCTCGACCCTCCGGCTTGTAGCTCAGTGCCTTAACCACTACGCTATGGCGTGCCCCATTATTATTATTATTATTATTATTATTATTATTATTATTATTATTATTATTATTATTATTATTATTATTATAAAGATGAGCAGAGAAGAAGAGTGAAATTTCACGCTGTGTGCTTATAAAGTCCCAGTACAAAAATAATATATATATATATATATATATATATATATATATATACAATTAGTTTCTACTACAAATTCAGTATTCCACATGATCTCCATCAATCTCAAAACAAGTTTCCTAAAGATGCACCGTCGACCGGAAAGCCAACATACTCTCTGTAATAATTTCACTCGCTTGGCTATGCGTTCCTTCAGTCACTTGCATATTAGGAACCTTGTTTCGGTACACGTGCACATGTTGGTTGATGAACGCCCAAGAGAAAAAGTTTTAGTGGTGTGAAAGTCTTGGGAACGCGGTGCCCAGATACGAGGAGATGCCCTTCCAATCCATTTGTTTCAAATTTCAGAATGTAAAAACTCTTATTACATAGTATTGCATACTATTTTTTGCACGACAAATATTCATATAAATTTTATTATATTAAGAATAATTTATATTTTAACTGAAATGTGTGTTCCTATATTTAATGTGTTTGAAAGTTGCATCATGTATATATATTTTTTCAAATGCCCCATGTTTGTCTTTCGACATTCCTAGTTTCTCTCCTGGCATGGCGTACTTGTAACCCACTTCTGAGGTTGGGGCGCCTGGAAGGCGGCGTTACGTTGCCCTGATGATATGATGGATGATGATGATGATAATGGTGCGCCAGGAGAGTCCCTAATCCTAAGCTTAATGTAAGATGAATATGAATGATGATGATTGCGATGACCATATGATTTCGGGGACCGTTTGGGCCTTAAAGTTTCCTTGACATTTCTCTTACAGATGAGGAAAAACCCCGATAAAAACCTCACCCAGAAAAACTGTCCCGACCGGGAATCGAACCCAGGCCCGCTGCGTGACAAGGCAGCACGCTACCTCGAGACCACAGTATATTTGTTAAGGGAACATCATATTTGTAAATAAATATTGTGGCGCGTGATAATAACGACGGACAAAGGCGAGAATACTGGTATCGCATTGGTAGGAATAGATTCGTGATACACTGGCTCGCGAGTCAAAAGGCCCTCGCGGACCGACGAAATGTCTAGGCTGTCATTCAAGAGATCTCCACGAGTCTCTACTCCTCCTTTCGGGAAAAATCGGTGGCGAGAACATTCCATTCTGAAATGTCTCGACCTCAAGCCAACAAAGTTCCTCCATGTCTGTATGTCCGTGGCGTAGGCAGGAAACTAGTCAGTTGTGTTTTGGCAGCGATAAGCGAAGTGTGAATAGAGCGAGTGCACTCATCAGAATCTGTGAATTAATTGTGAAACGGATAAACTTGAATCAAGATTAATTATTAGTACAAACTGTGAACTAACTGTAAGTGAAGGTTTGTTGAATTTGACCAAGTTAAAGTGAATTATTTTACATCTGTGTGAATTATTTTTGACCATTTAACTCATGCCCCAAATGTTAGTCAATGACCCATCATATTTCAATGAATTTTGATTTACAACCAATCACAGTCGTTTTTCACCTCGATTTTATCACTTTATTTTTATCGCTTTCATTTTATCAAGTGGCTTCCAGATTGTATATATAGCGCACGAATGTAACCAGGTTCTGCTTGCGAGATATAATATAAAAACGTTCGTAAGAATTGATTATACCAAAAAAAATTCACTGTTTACACTTTCTTAAATGTATTATTTCCCAGGAATTCACGTTTCAGAAAAATATTATTGACATGTTTACATCATAGGACATCAGAAATTAATTAATAACCTGTAATGATGGGTTTAATTTTTTCTCCACTAGGTTGCATTCTTACAATATTGCGATTCTATTTGGCAATAAATAAGATCTGGTTGCAGTGATGAACGAAGGAAACACAACGTTTCTCATTTGTTTTCAAACATTGCGTTTACATTAAATATATAACTATTTTAAATTAACTATAGTTAAATAATGATTTATGAGTAAATAGCTTAATTTTATTCGTTAAATAGTCCTAACAAATACCACACTTGATTTCCAATTTATCTAGATAAATTCGCTCCTCACTTCGTGAGTCGTGAATATATCGATAATTTGAAAATCACTCATGGCATTACTTATGATTAGATATATCAGTAAATACACGTAAATTAGATTATATAAAACAATTATTATTATAATTACCGTCTATGGAAGTGATGGTTGGGTACTATCAAAGCGAATGAAAGCATATGTAAGAAAATAATCTCAGGATGATATATGTATCCAACACTTGACAATGGAAATCAATATATAATATTGAATTGAAAATATAATATGTCACCTATAGCTTAAATTAAGGCGTGAAGATTGGAGTGGTTGGAACACGTCTTTAAAATGGAAGAGCGCCGTATTCCAAAAATAATCTTGAATTCAAAACTGGAACATCGTAATGTTGGAGGAACGGAAATCGAGATGGTTGGATGATGTCGATGAAGTTTTGAGAGTTCTGGGATTTAAGGATGGAGGAATAAAGCGCAAGACATAAGAAAATGATCGATTATATTAAAAGGGAGGCTTAGGGCTAGACTTAAAGTGCCGTGAAGCCAAAGAAAAAGATAATATTGTATCAACGTTATTATTATTATTATTATTATTATTATTATTATTATTATTATTATTATCATCATCCAATGTATATAAAACCACAAATGGTCCCCGAAAACATATGACCATCATCAACATCCTTATCATCATGATCATCATCCTTCACCGGTGTGAAAAGCAACGGGAAGCTACCATACCTACAATTCCCTAGTAAAGCTGCAAGCATAGCATAAAAATGCTATGATTGCAGTGAAGGACCTGCCCTCGGGCAGAATTACTGTGGGTGGAATATATAAAAATGCATGTTTGTTGGTATTTACCCGCTGCCATACCGTTCATCCGATTATGATGGGGCTTTTTGCAAAACGTTCATCCCGGGATGAACGTAGGCTACAAAAGAGTTGTAATAGGCTACTCAACCCCTTCACCCTTAAAATCGTTCTTTGTAAAGAAAAAGTGAAAAGAAAGTCAATTTATGGACGATTAAATGGCTTATGCTGTCTAAACCATAACAAATACAAAAAATATTGTACACAAAATCGAATATCTCAAAACAGTCTACAAAAAAGTCCGCCACAGGATATGTTTATATTTAACGGGTAACTCACAATAACTACTTTTGTCTTTCATTGATGCCAAGAAGATGGGGATAAGTGGATTCCCGGACAAGCGTGCGCTGTCATACCGTTCTTCCTATTGTGATAGGGCTTTTTGCAAAATGTTCAGGATTTTCCTGGGAAAGTTATTCTGTAGGCTATAAGAGAGTTTTAAAACTCAAGCCCTTCACACTTATAAAATCACTATTTTTAGTGAAAAACGTGAAAAAATGGTTGCTTTTTGTACGCTTAAATCGCTTATGCTGCTTAAATAATAACAAATACACCAAATTAATGAACACAGAATTGAATATCTAAAAAAAAAAAAATGTGCGCGACAGCATATGTTTATCTTTTACGGATAACTCACAGTAACCATTTTTGTCTTTGCCAAGAAGATCGGGATAAGTAGATTCCCGGGCAAGCGTAGCAGCGCACGGCGAGTAATTCTTTTATGGATAGCTCACAATAACGAATTTTGTCCTTCAGCTCATTTATGCCGAGAAGATCGGGATAAGTAGATTCTGGGCAAAGTAAGGTATCTAAAAATAATTGCGATTTAAATTTGTCCTATCACTTATTGAACAATACATAAAAACACATTCATTTCCGTATTTCAACTCATTTATGTCAAGTACATCGGGATGAGCAGTTTCCCGGGCAACGCCGGGTAATCAGCACGGGTTATTCAGCTAAACACAAAAACACATTAATTTTGATCTTTTTAGCTCATGTATGCCAAAAATATCGGAATAGATTCCCCGGGCAACGCCGGGTAATCAGCACGGGGTAGGCTATCTAACAATAATTAAGATATACATTTTTCCTTTTACTTGTCCAACTAAACATAAAAACACATTAATTTTCGTCTCTCAGCTCGTTTATGGTAACTAGTTCGGGATAAGTAGATTCCCAGGCATCGCCGGTTAATCAGCACGGGTACTTAAAAATATTTACGATATAAATTTATAATTATTTTTCTTTTCACTTATTCCATTAAACACAAGAACACATTAATTTTCTTTTTTTTCCGCGACATTTCTTAGCATTTTGTATTATTTTGTTTATTTATTCCTGGATATTATTATGTTTTAATAGTCCTTTTAACAGGAGTCCATAATTTTTCCAGTCATTTAAGTAATGTCATTTTTCTGTTTGAGACTTGCTGATAGTAAGTGTCAATTCTAACAAAACTATCGCAATCTTATTCTTATGCTCGTGTTTCCAATTGATATCATAACCCCTAAATTGGTGAAACGATAATTTATCGTGCCAGTTATTTAAATATTCCGGACCGCAAAGAAAACAAAATTATATGAAACTCTAACTTATCAATGTACATTATTATGTAATTTGATGCAAATGCAAGTAATTTCTACCATTTGTTTTTCTATTGTTATATAATTTACGTATGTCTGTTTGTCCTCTATAGACTTCTAAACCGTTCAACCGATCTTCGTGAAAACTTCTATATACAGGACTTCAGATGTAACCGTTATCTATTATGTTCTAAAATCATTAGGTGTAAGAGTTCACCTGAAACGAAAATTTAAAAATCTCTCTAGCTATTGCAATTATCGATGTTTCAGAACGAAAGTCCAAACATCGTATCAAAGTAAATCGAGGTATGTATTATCCAAAAATCAGCGAAATCCGACCGTATGAAGTTTACCTAATATTATAAATTAAACATTTACTCTATCAACCGCCGTGTTTAGTTTGTCGCAGTGTATATCATATAATTAATTAACTCCCAATATTTAATTTATTTAGGCGTAGCAGCGCACGTCGGATATTAGCTGGTTGTTAACACATTCACTTCAGGTTTAAATACTCAATGCATTTCCCCAGAAACCGGATTTAATTCATCATACATTTTATTGTCTGTTTTCAGACATTCAAAACGAACAAAAAATAACGGTAGTTGAGATCTGAATAAGGGTGAAAGCCAAAACGCATTCCTCTACTATTCATAAATGTTAACAAAGCATTACCTTGTCAAGGGATGTACAAAAATTTCAAAATATATAACAGGCAGAGTTAAGCGAGTGTACCTCGTCTTCTGAGGCGAATGGGTTAATAACAGGAGTGTGATGACCAAGTTCTAATAACTTAGGATACGGAGGACGCTTCATATTGTAAAGAAAATTAGTTGAAGGATGTAAAAATGGGAGTTAAATATTGATATTAGAAAAACTGAATATTTAACAGCGAAGACGGAAAAAAAATCGAAAAACTTGGAGAATGAATCAATAAAATAAGGTAGGAATAAAATTAGAAACCAAAGAATTAGAGAGATGATGGAAGTGGATGAGAATATTTTCGAAGTAATTGAAGAACCAAAATTGAGATGGCCTGGACACGTTAAAAGAATGGGAGAAGTAAGTATTCCGAAATTTAATTTTGTAATGGTACATTGAAGGAAAACCACATAAACAGTGGATGGATGGGATGAGGAGTATGAATAGAACGGAAGAAGAAGCGCAAGACAGAATGTTCGGAAGGAAAATTTCCTATAAAAATAATAGTTTCAGTATTAGAGTTTGTGCTGCATTATTTATACCTTAACCCTTTAGATTTCTGATTGTGGATACATTTAAAGGACGTAGTGTACATATAATGTCAGGGACGTCCAAACTACGATCCTTCATCACTTTCTATCCGGCCCCTGTAGGCCTCAGCATTCTATTAAATTAAAATACGCTCAGGGTAAAACTATAATATTAGTCCATCAGTAATGGAACAGAACTTGTGAAATATGTTATAACGACATAACAAGAAAAGTAACAATCAAGACAAACTTATAATAATAATAATAATATAATAATAATAATAATAATAATAATAATAATAATAATAATAATAAATAATAATGACAATAATAATAATAATAATTTATATACAAAATTTTAATGTTTACACATCTTTCTGTGACTAAAGTTTTATTTTTCTTCTCCACTCATCTCTATCCATCCACTCCGTTTCCTCCAGTCCTCTTGTCCTCATTCCACTTCTTATTTCTTGCATCCACGAGTTTCGAGGTCTTCATTTCTTTCTTCTTCTTCCAGGTGGACAGCATTCCAATGTTTTCCTGGGCAACCTTTCTTCTTGCATTCGTCGTACATACTCATACCAATTTAATTGTTTATATCTTATATAATCTACTATTGAATATCTAATATTCATTTTTTCTCGTAAGATAGTATTTGTTATTTTTTCTAATTTTGAACATCTTACTGTTCTCCTAAAGAAATGCATTTCCATCAATAATAATAATAATAATAATAATAATAATAATAATAATAATAATAATAATAATAATAATAATAATAATTATGGTGATGTCATTATTAATATAAAATTATAGAATATTCACCTGAAAGGTCCGTCTCCTCAACTTATGGAAATCATGAAAGCAGCTCACAACGACAGCCTGATAAACGAAAACGAACCAAATACATGCAACCCCCTCTACCAGATCTTCAGTGAAACACCAGTTTTGAATCCTGCCGATGATGGGACAAGTCCCGAAAGCGCTACAGTTAAATGATAATTAAGTTGAGGAGACGGACCTTTCAGGTGAATATTCTATAATTTTATATTAATTTTGAATAAACCTCAACGGAACACATCATGAATCTTATAAAAGTTGATGATGTCATTAGAATGACAGAAAGCAGATTTCCAAGAAGAATATAGAAGGTGCTACTTGGTTGAAGAAGAAGAGGACGGCCACAAAATGTGGATTGGTGTTGTTTTGAGCAGCATGAGAGAAAAAGGATTGGAGGATTGCGATTGGAATGACAGAAAGCTCTGGGCACAGGAAGATATTATGAAGCAGTTTGAAAATACTAAATAAATAATAATAAGCCACAACAACTATAATATGGCCTATGGCCCGCGTCACCTTGATGGCCCGCGATACAAATAATTGTGGGCGGCTCAGACTTACAATATTTAATGTTAAACATCAAACAACAAAAGTACGTCGCGCAGAAACTGCGTAGACCACGCGAAATTCTCAGAAAGTCTATTTTTATAGTGCGCTTTTGCTGGTTTGTGGAATACATAATACTTTTTCTTAATTAAAGCATGCGCTATTATAAAACATACATGGCGGCTACTAGAGCAATTTTTAGATTCACGCTTTCAGGAAAAACGCACTTTCGATGATCTGTTTTTTAAGAATGCTTTTCTCGTTACATTTCAATTGCTTATACAGAGTTTCGTTGTGAAAAATAGGAAATTGCAGCCACTAGAGCGATTTTTAATATTTATCCATTTTATTATTTTTTCTCGTTTATAATTTTCCGATTTACTCCTTAATGAACTAAACTTTATTTTTATTAATTAATAGCTATATTACTCTGAGCCTGGTACCCAAACATTTTCGGCAGTTAAACCATGAAGTCATATCGAAGGATATTTTTCGGATGGATCTTAGGATATTGGACATCCAGATTAAT
>JASPKZ010010646.1:0-79345 GCA_030220185.1 Diploptera punctata | reverse complement strand
AGTGCATTATACTTAGGTTTTTATTTTAGTGTGAGAAATTGCTTTCATCATTATGCTATAGTGATACAGTATAGGTATTTATTTATTGCATGAATATTTTCTTGATACAAAATCTATGTTCAATAAAAATACGGAGGGTTGTTTCTGATCTCTGATAACAAATTATTTTTAAGTTTTACCTTAAGAAAAGCCGTGTCTCCACCATCGACCATGCTCTAATTGATGGCTCTTCACCCAAGCTATGGTTTGGCATCGGAGTTTCTGCTGCAGAAGACTCTTACGCAGCACAGCCATGTGTAGAAGTTCCCACTCCTCTTTATATTCTTTCCAGAGACTGTCTATTGTTCGAGGACGCCTGTTTCCCAGTGCCCTTTTGAAGGAGTCCAAAGACACAAAGTCCATCGGTGATGCATCAGGAGACTTCACTGGGATGTTGCTGAATGGAATAGCATGTATTCCAGTTTCCTGCTCCATTTCTCCAGGAACACCAAGGTTGAACCTGAAGTGTGACTGGAGACCTTGTCTTGGTGCACCCAGACTTGGTTTTTGTCTGTACTATAGAGAGCTGGGATTTCATTCAGGTAAATTGGGGTGAGAACTTCTTCCTGGTAGTACTGGGAGTTGATTTTGGCCTTTTTAGCTATTCTACGAATGGTCAGTTTTTCATTGTAGCAATATCCCGCGATGACCATAAATCCATTGGAGAAACTTTCTCTGCATTCGGCATATCACTTTTAAAATTTTTTTCACTCCTTTCTCTATAGTAAATTGCCTGGGGTTTGTTGCAGTCTCCTAGATAAACATATGCTTCATCAAGTGTGACCAAAAATTTCCATTTTTCTCCTGCCAGGTGCTTTTCATAGTTCCTGCTGTTGGTGCGGCATTCGGCAATGTGACATGGCAACAATTTATGAACCCTGCTTTTGTGGTGCTTCTCCATGTTTAAATCTTTGTTTATTATGGGGTTTACTGTTTTAAGGGATATTCCCAATCTGTTCGCAATCATCCTTTGTGTGGCAGGGTTACCACCAGAGATAAGGACGTTGACCTTTCTGATTACATCTGGGGTGCGGGTAGTAGCAGGTCATGGATTTGCCCGTTTTTTTCCTTTTGGAATTAATCCCAAACGACCCTTTCCCTTTTTATTAAGCACTGAGCTAATTCCACACTTTGACACCATAACATTATGTTTTTGCAAGCCTCAATAATTGCGAATTAACTATAATTAGCGTCGGAAAGGGCAGTAATGTACCCTTCCCAAAACGGGTCTATCTGATTAGGCATTATGAGAGCAACATGCGTGCGAGTGTAACAGAAGCAACACACTGACTGGTTTGATCACCTCGCACACTCCTGTCCTGATGACTCACACTTCAATGTCACAATCTACTTGGCAAATCGTTATCAGAGATCAGAAACAACCCTCTGTAAATCAGAGAGTGGTTAATATGAATTTGAGATAATACTTCAGTTTTTTTAAAAAACTCCCTTATGGTTTGAATTACTATGTCCACTGTATGTTTTGTTGAAAGTTGTCATTCAAGGAGAGTAAATTGATTATTAAATTTCTTGATGTGAATATTGCTCAAAATTTAAAAAAAAATATTTGTTTTATATTTCAGTCAAGCATTTTACTTATAGATGCAAAACGAACTAATCACCAGATGAGAAAGTACTGGATTTCAGTAAAAGATAGTGGTGTATTGACGTATAGCTTGGATGGAAAAATTATCATGCGTTCGCTTGATACATGGAAAAACAAGATCTCAATCACAACACATCATTATACTGATCTGGGCATAAAGAAAGCCATGATAAACAAATTACAAACACACATACTAACTCTAGGATATGATGGCAGTATTGTATGCAACGCCATGCCGTAAGCATAATTTAGAACCTATTTTTATGTATTGGAATATTTATTTTCTACACAAAATTTTTTTATGATTATTTCATAAGAATCTGAATCTACTTAGTGTTAGTTTGTTGTTCCCTTACTGCCAGAACACTGACATATTGTCAGTGTTATATAAAAGTTATATATATATATATTCTTTTTTTTTTTTTTTTTGTTTTGTTTTAGATTTGAAGTGAATGAAGAGAAAAAAGATACTTTCGAAAGAGCTATGTCAGACCCTCTCGTCTGTATGTCTTTACAACACGGAGGACATCAGGATTATAAGTACCATAGGTATCATTTTGTGATGAACTGCTAATTGATGAAGGATGATGACGATAATGATAAGGATGATAATGATGGCCGGATGATTTTCAGGGATTGTTGGGCCCTAAGCTTCCTGACATTTGTCTTATAGGTGAGGAAAAACCCCAAAAAAACCTCACCCAGAGCCTGTCCCAACCAGGAATCGAACCCAGGCCTGCTCTAGACATCTCTATACTGCCAGCATTTTCTATTCATGATTGTTGTCCGTTCTACTCCTCTTCAATGTATGTTTTCCCATATTCTGGTTTATCCACCTCAATTTTGTTCTTCCCAATGGTCACTTCCTATTTTTTATTCTCATTTCCAATGTTTTTCTCATTAGCCATTCACTTAAAATGTCCAAACCAGTATAAACTAATTTGTTCAATATATTCCTGTAATGGTCCTAATACCAAGCCATTCTCTGTTTCTGTTTTTTTCTAATTCTATCTCATCTGGTGTTTCCTTCTACGCTTCTCAAATTTCTCATCTCTTCTGCTTACACTCTCCTTTTATTTTTCTTTGTTAATACCTGTGTTTCCACTATGTAACTTAAAAGATTAAAAGAATACACCACTTTACAATCTGATTCCAAGGAAGAGAAACAATTCAAGAAAATTACTTACCATCCTGAAACACATAGACAATTAAATAAATTCGGTATCACATTAGTATCGATAAACAAATTTATTCTTGGTAATCTTCCAGTAACTAATAAAGAAGTTAATATCTCAGTTAGTAAAAAATTTGAAATTTATCAAATTAGTTGCAATGACGGTAATAAAGTATATCCATCCATAGTAATTCTGCCCGAGGGCAGGTCCTTCACTGCAATCATACATTTTCATGCTATGTTTGCAGCTTTACTAGGGAATTGTAGGTGTGGTAGCTTCCCGTTGCTTTCCCACACCGGTGAAGGATAATGGTCATATGATTTCGGGGACCGTTTGAGCCTTAAAGTTTTCCTGGACATTTGTCTTACAGGTGAGGAAAAACCCCGATAAAAACCTCATCCAGAAAAACTGCCCTGACTGGGGGATCGAATCCCGGCCCACTGCATGATAAAGCAGCATGCTACCTCGAGACCACAGTGGTGGACAATAAAGTATATTAATTATATTATTTTTGGTCTGGACATCTTACCTCAATATTAATGTTAATTTGTTCTTGAACAAAAAAAAAAATTTTCTCTTCAAATATAATTTATCCTTCTATGAGAAGTGTTAAATTAATAATAAAAATCGTCAATCTTATGCTATTTTTATAATGTGTTTTTTCTCTTTCTTGAAATTTTGTTTGCTCATGGGAACGTTCACAAGTCGTGTGTTTAAACTATTAAATACTACGCCTGTTTATGCACAATATGGTTAAATCGTTGCTTTAATATAATTATTTCCTACCTACATACATTTATTAAATTAAGTTTTGATGTTCATAGTAAGGTAGTCAGATTGTTAGTTTGTAGTAACTAATTCACTGGCACTGCTGAACCTGGAGGTTCGTGGCCATGTGACATTAGCACTCCATATATCCCTTTCTAATTTACTGTATAATTCACATCATCATCATCCATGCAAGTATTAGGTCGTGTGGCCTGTTACGCATCTCTCAAATCTCTCAATTTGTGATGCCAACTTATTTAAAAATGTCAGACCACAGTGAAAACTAATCACACATAATCAAAAGTTATACCTGTTTGTGTATTGTTGTATAATTTGACACCAATTTAAATAATATGTACCAATTCATTTTTTCCATTACTTTATTAAAAATACTAAATAAATTAAATAATGTATAATCTTACAAGATACATTGACAATTTAAGGTTAATTACATTGTATGGTATATACTGCAATGAACCAAACATGGTGGTAGCTAAGTCAATTTTTAATTTTGGGTTTCAGGTAAACTATCTAATGATCAGATTTTGCTGATTTTTGGAGAATACCTTCCTCAATTTATTTTAGTAGCATATAATGAGTTTCATTGTAAAACGACAAAAATTGCTACCACTAGACTGATTTAAAATTTTTGTTTGATGTGAACTCTTACACATAATGGTCTGATTTTACTGGTCAATGAACTTGACAAGGAAATACCCTGTATGTAGCAAAATATATACAGATTCAAAAATACTGGAAAGAGTAAATTCATTTACCTATCTTGGACATGCATTAACATATTTGGATGAAGTAGACATATCAAATAAAATTATTAATTTTAATAATTTAATAAATTAATATTGATGAATAATAAATTCAGTAATGAAACCTTTGCTAGACCAGAGAGATACCAGAGTATAGTTATACAAAACCGTAGCAAGGACCTGTACTTTGCTATGGCAGTGAGGCATGGACCTAGAGGAACAGAGAAGAGAGCAGGATAACTTCTAGTGAAATGAAATTCATAAGATATACCAAATGGGATCACAAACGAAATGATGCTGTTCTTGAAGGAACTACATTTAGAATGAGTCATTAAATACATACATAGATACCAGAACAACTGGATGAATTATTTGCGATGAATGAGTTTAGATAGAATTCCCAAAGCCATGCTTCGTTATTGTCCAACAGGGAAGAGATCTTTGGGCCGTCCAAGGAAATGCTGGATACAAAATTCATCAGTGAGATCGTAACAGGCCTATAGGCCAAAGACTTGGTTGGATGAAGAAGAAGATGAACTCAACCTGACTTTTTTTTAAATAATTGCTGCATGCCAAGTTTGTTTTTAATTAAAGAATATATATATATATTGAAAGATGCAAGAACATGGTTTGAACTGCAAGAAGATTTATCATCTATGCAAGAAGCTATATGTGTATATATATATATATATATATATATATCATTGTTATTTTCAGTATATACTAGATGGGATCAGTGAAGATCTGTAAATAATTTTCAAAAATCTTCTTATGAGAACAACCTCAATAGCTTCCTTTGGAATTCACTAAAAGTGCTTTCATTACCATCAATCAAGATGTCATCCATCTGCATTTATTTTTTAAATTTTTTCATTTTTTGAAGGATTGAAAGATGCAAGAACATGGTTTGAACTGCAAGAAGATTTATCATCTATGCAAGAAGCTAGACGTTGGGCCAGAGAGAAATCAACAATTATTGAAGAACTTACATCAATAAAAAATGAAGTAAGTATTATCATAATAATTTTGTGGAGCTGTTTTTTATCAACAAGCAATCAACCAAAACCAACTAATTCTTTTTTTTTTAAATACAATAGGAAGTAACATTAAGAGGTTTTGATGTTATATTTTAAATTAACATGTTCCAGAATTCGATATAGTTTTATTTTAGAAAGAAAAATTCTGTTCAAACCGGGAGTCGAACCCCAGACCTCTGACTCAGTACGTCAGTGCGGTAACTGTTATGCCATTTGAACTTCTGATAGGAACATCAAATTTCTTTCTACTTATACAATTAATTCTCCTTTCATCCAAAGGCCGATAGCCATTGCTATCAACAATGCCATCTGACGACTTCTTTTCAAATTATTTTTTATTGAGAATTTTAAACAATTTTTAAGCGATTAAAGCTACTATTTTGATGTTATATTTTAAATTAACATGTTCCAGAATTGGATATATTTTTATTTTAGAAAAAAAAATTACATTCAAATTTTGACTTTCTTATCTGAAGTTTGAATGGTGTAAGGTTACCACACTGACGTACAGAGTCAGAGTCCAGGGTTCAACTCCCGGTTCGAACATAATTTTTCTTTCTAAAATAAAATTAAGAGGTTTGTTTAATAATTAAAACATTTTATATATTCATTCTTACCTCTTACCGTTATTTTTGTCGAAATATGTTTCAGGGCTAACTATAAGAAATTAAGAATGAATAGACAAAATGTTTTAATTACCAACTTATTCTACTTATAAATAATGCTTATATTTATTCATTTCTTCAGTCATTTATAAAACTTCCTCTTTCCAAGAATTTTCTGCATCCTGATTCATACTTGCGCTTTCACCAACACATAAACAAGGAAACCATTTAAAGGAATTTTTTTTTTTTTTTTTTTTCCCCATGCTTGTTTGAAACAAAATTTGGATTTATCAGAGAAAATTGTGAAATTCAACTAATCAATGGAAATCATTAATAGAGTTTTAAAACCTTCATTAGTGCAAAAATCAACTCGTACTTGTCTTTATCAAATAATGGCTCGACCAGTCCTATGTTATGGGAGTGAAGCGTGGACTATAAGGAAGAGAGATGAAAGCAGGACTAACAGCTTGTGAGATGAGATTTATGCGCCGAACAGCTGGCTACATCAAATGGGATCAAAAGAAAAATGTAGAAATCCTTCAAGAACTTAATGTATCACCAATACTGGACTACATCTCCAGATACCAGCTAAACTGGAAGGAACATATCTCAAGAATGGCTAGATCTAGGATCCCCAAGACAATAATGAACTACTGTCCAAATGGGAAAAGGTCACTTGGTCGACCTATGAAAAGATGGCACGAAAACCACTTTCTCAGGTTGTAACAGTTCTTCTAGGACTAATACCTGGCAGGATGATGATGATGCTTGTTTGAAACACTTTAAAATGCACTTGTAACGTCTACAAACCTGTGAAGTATTACCTGTTGGATCCACCATAGAGAAATATTGGAGAGCAAGAACGCTAATGGCTTCGTTGCCAACAACATTTGAAAGCAACAACAACATTCACTTGTCAACATCAGAATTTTCTGGTTGTCTCATCCTTTTCCAACTCTTTCCATTTTCCCTTGAGGCACTTTTTAAAATGTTCTCCTTATTCTTCACATAAGTTGACAAAGTATTTGGTGGTATCCCATATTATTTTGTGATTTCCAATTTATTTTCAAACCCTTTTTGACTTCTTGAATGATAGTGATTTTTTCCACAAAAGTTAAAGTTTTGTACTGAACACTCGTTTTATTAAAACTTCAAGTGACACTGATTTGCAATACACTGTAGCAGAAATGTCATGTGACACCTAAAGGGGTAAGTGTTATAATACTGTAAATATAGTAACTGTACTACAATGACAGAAAATCACCTTAGTGGCCTGTGCATGCTCAGTCTGCACAAAAAAACTTATTAAAAATTATATTGAAAAAATCAAACAAAAGTATTTAAAAAATGTTCTCAAACGAAAAGGCGAGTCGAACTGTATGTGTAGTTGTACTTTATTAGTAGCTAAAATATAGCTATTAGTTTCAATACAAGTAAGTATAAAAATTAAGAAGTGTAATCTTGATAAAAAATTCAATTCACCAAAGACTAAAATTCTGCAATTATTTGACTATTATTCTTCATATTTCCTCTTCAATAGCACTGTAGTTTTCGTCCGAAATATAATGGGGTTAGTTTAAAAAATATAGGTAGTGTTTTGTATTTTTGATTTGTTCATTTGTTACCCGGAAGGTATACAGCCGAAAAAAAATTGCACCCCCCTTAATCCAATGCTGGCTATGCCCATGTAGGCAGGACATATGGCATGAATGGGGAATGAAGAACTGGACAGAAACTCCTTGTAGGAAAATCAAAGGGAAAACGCCGAGTAGATAGGCTAAAAATTAGGTGAGAGAATAACATCATCCATGATTTGGGGGAGGTCAATTGTACATGGAATGATTGGAAAACATTAGCTCAGAATAGGGATGTATGGACAGCTTATGTCTACGGGTTTGATGTCGCTGGTGAGTTAGTTAATATTATTAAATTTACTATAATTTTTACATAAAGCTATTGGACATATAGTTCAATAAATAATAATTAAATTTCAGTAGATATATAAGACATTTTCTCACAAAATTTTGCAATTTTCATGGTTTTCCATACTGCTGGAGTTCGGAATTCCTAAAAAGTTAGTTAGACTTATACGAATGTGTCTAAATGGCATAAAGAGTAGGGTTCGTGTAGGCAAACGGTTTTCGGACACTTTTGAAATCCAGAATGGGTTGAAGCAAGGAGATGCACTATCTCCTCTACTATTTAATTTTGTACTTGAGCATGCCATTAAATCTTTAGAGAATGAGGAAGGCTTACAACTCAAGGGTATTAATAAGCTGTTACTTTATGCTGATGATGTAGTATTATTGGCCAACAGCAAGGAGATGCTAAAGGACAACACGCACACACTATTGAGTGACACTAAGAAATTAGGACTGGAAGTAAATATCAATAAAACTAAATATATGGTCACACATAGAAATAAATTATATAAGGATATGGACAGCTAATGACAAATGAGGGAAATTTTGAGGAAGTGGCTGAATTCAAATACCTAGGAACAATAATAATAAATAGGAATTAGATGCACAAAGAAATTAAACATAGGCTTAATTCTGGAAATGCGTGCTATTATGCATTGCAGAGACTCTTGATGTCCCAACTCCTTTCAAAAAACGTTAAACTGAAAATATATAAAACTATTATTCTACCAGTTATATTATATGGGTGCGAAACATGGACTCTTACTTTAAGGGAGGAAAGAAGATTACAAGTATTTGAGAATAAAGTACTTAGGAAAATTTTTGGACCAAAGAGAGATGAACAGACAGGTGAATGGAGAAGACTACATAACAATGAACTACATGGTCTTTATAGGAAGCCAGATATAATAAGAACAGTTAAGTCTCGTAGACTGCGATGGGCAGGACATGTTGCACATATGGGGGATGAAAGACTTGAATGGAAGCTTCTTGTAGGAAAGCCAGAGGGAAAACGCCCAGTTGGTAGACTAAGAATGAGGTGGGAGAATAACATTAACTATGATTTGAGGGAAGTAGATTATACAGGAAATGATTGGAAAGCATTAGCTCAGGATAGGGATGTATGGAGAGCTTATGTCCGTGCGGCCATGAACCTATGGGTTGGATAGTGCCAGTGAGTAAGTAAGTATGGTTTTCCATATGACAAAACTCTGTTGACACTGAAGTACTGGTAGGACTAATGCTTGTTTTTTGTGAAATGCTCTAGAATTTTTGAAGTACAAAGAAATGTTGATTATCTGAATATTGATTATCCAGAACATGAATAATCCATTTAAACTTAGTAGAAAATAGCCTTATGAGATATTAATTATTTAATATTAAAAATTATCACTTCACCTCATATTTTGTCTTCTTGTTTAAACTGGTTTCGGAATAATATTATTCCATCTTTAGTACTTTCTCGACCATTGTTCTTTCATGGTGGTGATGTATAGTTTCTTCCTCCATCTGTTGGTAGATCAATGAATCTCCATACCAATTACATTCCCAAGGAATTTCAAAATTAATTAATATCTCCTTATTTTTCTGAATGCAGATTTTTTCCCCAAACTATGAGCTCTTTAGGTTTTTCTGCTTGTTTTATCAATCTATCCTTTCTTTTTATCTATCTATAATGGCGTAGCCCATTGTTGAGCCATAGCCTCTCCTTTGTAAGGAGTTACTAGACCAAGTTAATTTTTAGTTACCTTATTTGCTCATAGATGTCATGGATGGCATGTGGTCAACACACCGACCCAATGAAACATCTAATAGGCAACTAAGGTATTACTAGGACATTGAGGTTGGTAAATTTTGCTTAGAGGTCTCTTTATTCAGGTTAAGGATCTTTTATGAGCCTGAAAATCTTCAGACTCAGGACCCACAGCCAAAAGTCCCTCCCAGAGGACTTGCTCCTTGGAATCCTTTCTTTCAATTTCCTGATCAAGCATAAGCAACTACTATAGATTTTTCTACTTCCCTATTTTTCTTTCTTCTTCTTCTTCTTCCTTTCCAGGATTAGGTCAATGTGACCTGTTCCGGTCTCAAGTCCATCGTTTCTTTGGCCGTCCCAAAGATCTTTTCCCATGTGGTTTGTAGGTGTTGATCTTTTTGGGTAATCTTGTATTGTCCATTCTGTCTAAATGTTATTTCCATTGGTATTTGGGCTCCTCTAGTTTATCAACTATTAAAAATATCTCCAGTTCATTATGTAATCTATCCATGTGTGTACATCCTTTTACGGATCTTAAAAAATTTCATTTCAGTGGCTTGAATGTGTGAGATATCTTTTTTTGTAATTACCCAAGATTCAGATCCATATAAAAGAACAGGAACAGCCATAATTTTATAAAAACCTGAGCTGAGTTTCTCTTCGAGTCTTTCGGAGGTTTCTTCTTATGGTGCCACACATCATTTGATATCTGTTTAATTTATTATGTATATCCCAATCATAGCAGTTATATCTGAACCAAGATAGTTAAAGTGTGCTATCTGTTCTATTATTTCATTATTGATCACTATTTTTGCTTTGACTGGCACTTTGCCCTGAAAAGCCATAATTTTAGTTTTTGAAGTTGAGACTTTGAGATTATAATAGAGTCCTAATTGATTCAACATGTAAATGGCTCTTTGTAAATCATCCTCTGACTTCTGTATAATTACCAGATCGTGTGCATACATTAAAATATTCATATACATTTCCTTATTAATTTGTTGCCTATTTTTGACATTTCTAATATGTTCTTTCACTCTTTCAATTTTCTTTTGTTTTCTCTATGTAGATTTTATCATAATTCCCACATTTTATCTGATGAATACCTGATTTATTTTCTTCTTCGATTTTGATATTTTTGTTGGATTTCATTATTATATTGAGACTAAAGTCATTTTTCGATGCCAGTTTTATGTTGAACTTTTTTTAAATATGTGATGCTTCATAGGATGAATAAACTTCTTGAATTCTATATTTTCTTCTTTTTCTTCATTGATTAATTTTTGTCTTTCAAAGTTACTTATTTTCCTATGGATCATGCTTTCTTCAAACCCATTCTCTATACATTAATTATGTATCCTTTTTTCTCTATTATATTTCTCTCTATTCATGGGTATATTTACTAAATCTATGTGTTAGACTATTGAAAATGTCTTCTTTGTGAGCAATTTGATTAAATCCTGAAGCTTTAATATAATTATCTGTAGGTCTCTTCTCTCTTTCTACATTTAAAAAAAAAGGAAAAATTAATGAATTTTGAAATTCTCGGGGAATGTGGTTTTGATTTGGAGGTACATTGGTCTATCAACTGATGAGGAAGAAGCCGTATATCACCGTGACAGAACAATGGTTGTGAATATTGAAGATGGAATAATTATTCCAAAACGAGTCTAAAAAGAAGACAAAATATGATGAGGTGAGGTGACTATTTTTTAATATTAAATTAATGAATTATCAAACTCATATTTTCTCCATTTGAATAATTTTAACTTCAGTTCTTTTTAAATATAAGTGCAGAATATGTTTGTTTTTCTCTAATATACACTAAAAAAGACACAACCATGAGGTATAACAGTAAAATAGTAAGATTTTAACAGAGTAAGAAACTTAATTAATCTTAAAAGGCCTTCCTCAGAAATTTGTATTGCATAGATACTGTCAATCATCAGCCTTCACTAAATTTTGACAAAACTTATACCTTTTTTAGATTCATTACAACTGTCACATTCAGTTTTATTATTGTTTAAGGAAAATGTGAACTCCCTTTGCAGTATTTTTTATGCAGGTGTACTAATGATATGACTCCCTTTTTCTTTGTATTAATAAATGTGAATGTTTTCATTTCCAGTTGATGAATTAAGTTTTATCAGTACAGAAGCTTTATTATATATTTGATCCACTCTGTCATTTTTAAGTTTGGTATCTGAACAATTGAATGTCTCAACTCAACTATATCTGATCTAAATTTCTTCAGAATGTCAATAATTCACTGTATTTTCTTGAGTTTTCCACATCTGGATTCAAGATTGGCCTCCGGCCCACTGATTCCACATTTCATTGTGATTCCACATGCCATTATCAAGGAATGATTATACTACTACAGTCATTAAGTTCTAAGACATTACGCCTGGAGGATAGGTACCCACAAGAATCTGGATGTCTCACAAGATGCCAATAACTAGGCATACACTTAAACAGAACCACATCCTCCCTCAAAATAGTCACCGTTGGTCGTTATGCACGTTTGCCAACGTTGGTATAGCTGCTGGAAGCACCACTGAAAGATGTTAGCAGGAAGGTCCCGCATGGCTTCTCCTGTAGCAATCATGACCTCTTCAGAAGAATGAAATGTATCCCATGTAGGATTGCTTTCATGCGAGGAAAGAGAAAAAAAATTGCATGGTGCGAGATCAGGTGAGTACCGAGGTTATGGCAAAACTGTTGCCTTGCATGTTCCTCTTGGACGAGGACAGAACGAAGTGTGGGGGCGTTGTCATATTGCAACAGACAATTCTTTGTACGTGAAATCACACAGGTCGCTTATGGCAAATTGAATTGCATAAACGGCCAAGGATCTCTTTGTAGCATTTTTTTTTTTACAGTTGCACCTTCTGGGATGAATTCTATGTGAACAATTCCATTTGAATAAAAAAACAATTCAAGCATAACCCTTTGACCTGTCTTGTTGCGGTCATTCTGTTGTGGTGATATTGGCATTTTCCAGATAGTGGATTGTCATTTCAGTTCCGGATTGTAAAGGAAACACCATGTGTCGTCTCCAGTTTTTATCCATTTGAGAAATGTCGGATCATCATCAGCACAACACGTTATCCATGAAGGACATCGCATGTTAAATATTGAAAACACCCTAACAGTAATGCACAGAGAAAATAATCCAGCGAAGATAAACATACTCGAAGAGATGGAAATCATGAAAGCAGCTCACAACAGCCTGATAAACGAAAACGAACCCAATACATGCAACCCCTCTACCAGATCTTCAGTGAAACACCAGTTTTGAATCCTGCCGATGATGGGACAAGTCCCGAAAGCGCTACAGTTAAATGATAATTAAATTGAGGAGACGGACCTTTCAGGTGAATATTCTATAATTTTATATTAACTACTGATGAGGTCACCACAAATTGTCATGCGATCATCACTTGGTCTTGTGACAGGATTCATGGCACACTGTGCTGGATAACACGAGACATGTTCAGGTCATCAGACAAAATTTTATGGCAAGTACCATGGCTGACCCCTACCGCTACTGCCAGATCATCTACTGATTGGGAGCGGTTAGCACACACCAACATTACAATTTCTTCGATCTTGCATTTAGTTTGAATTGTTTGTGGCCGACCAGTATGTACACATCTTCCAAACTGTCTCATCCTTGCTCAAGACGTCAGTACCACCTAAACACAACACTGCAACTCAAAGCGTTCTCACCGTAAACTTGTTGCATCATTTGAAACGTTTCGGCAGCGATCTTGTCTAAATTCTGACAGAACTTGATGTTTGCCCATTGCTTAAACTGTGACATCTCGAGTTCCAATATGCGGATTCAATCACCGTCACAACAAAGACCATAGCTCTGCCTGCAGTGCATGCACTTATCTGTATCTTGCTGGGACGAGAGACTAACTGACAAGATACCATTCCATTTGTGCCACCTATGTGCTAGAGTGCATCACAATGCCACTATGCGCTCAGTCTCAAAACTTAATGACTGTACCATGTATATATTGCAAAAAGTAATTGATAACAAGTCCTCAGAATAAATAAGTTGAATCTATATTTTATCTTACCAATTCCAAATTCCATTTGGAATTTATTGGGGATTATAGGATTTTTGCGTAATTGCTTTGTTCTATATTAAGTAATTTCAGAGCTACGATAGATGAAAGGTTATTTGAGGACATACAGAACCACTATTCTATGTATATGATTTTGTTGAATATTCTATGGGGCTTACACTCGAATTCAACCCAGGAAGTTACTGTGTGTTTGGAATAGGGCACTGGGTTGCCATTTTAACAGTATTTTCTTGAGAGAAATCCTTAAATAAAACTGAAATATGCAACACAGCGGATATAGAGTTGTAATTTGTAGCCATCCAAGAAAAGAAAGCCGTCCTCTTAAAGAAAAAAAAAACTGTTACCACTTGTCACTGAGCTCATGTGGACCTGTACTATCCTGTGTGAAAGTGTCGACTCATATTTACTATAAAACTAGTTTACAAATGCCTTAAAAGAAAACTATGTTTTTTAAAAGTATAATACATAGATTTGGAAAAAGTACTGCTACCCTTCCCCCTCCTCTCCTCCCTAAACAGACAAATACCGTTATTATGAGTTGGCAACATCTACTCCTGTACATAGTGGGAGGGGGACACTGGCATAGTCTGTAAGGTCTGTAGTAATTTCCTGATGTTTTTTGTTAATAAATGGGGTGAATCCAAAGTCATCTTACCTCATAACTTGTTATGTTCTAATTGAACTAGTTTCGGTGTATCATATATGCCATCGTCAGCTTTTCCAGACTGTTGAAACATAGATTTTAACAGTCTGGAAAAGGTGACAATTGCATACACGATATACTGAAACTAGTTCAAATAGAACACAACAAGTTATGAGGTAAGATGACTCTGGATTCACCTTATTTATTAAGAAGAACCTCATAATGTTACTTCCTAATGTAATTTATTAATGATTTTTGTGATCAGTAAGAAGCCACTTTAATCACATAAGTACACTTTATAAAAGTATGAGTGTGTTTTAGTGTGTGGAGCTATTGATGGTAAATTATGAACGTCCTCCAGAGGAACAGTTGCCTGTGGGTGAATTTGATCTTGATGTAGCTACAAGAAATGAACTAATGGAAGAGAATAAAATTATATGTACACAAATTGAAAGAAAACTGAAAGCAAAAATTTTTGTTCAAGATAAACTATGTGAAATTTTAAAGAGGAAATTTTGGGATTCTGTGGAAATAAAAGGAAGGAAACTAAGAGTAAGTATCTTTAAAAAAATGTATACTTCTCTGCAAATTTGTTGATTTTTCTTTGCAGTTTTTGCAGCTTCTTAACTTATGAGCATTATGTATTAATAGTAGTGGTTAACAGACCCTCATCTTTTTTTCAAAATCTAAAGATTTCAGCTAGTTTTGCAGTACCAGATAATGAAAGTAGCCTAAAGTGATATACTTAAAATATATATATACTAGAAGTCCCGGCCACGCATTGCTGTGGCTAAGGTATACATTAAAAATTTAAATTAAGTTGCTGTCTTTCAGCCAGATTTCTTAAAACTAATACTTACACACGAAATTAATAATATTGAAAATAAAATAAACACTGAACACACTTAAATTATGAAATAATCAATATTTGTAATTCAATTGAAATTCACGGTTGCAACAAAAAGCACAGCCATCTGGATCTCTGTTAAATAATAAACCAATTACCTTACTAAATTACCTTACACTGCCATCTGTTAGAATCATATGGAACTTACAGATAATTACACCGCCATCTGTTAGAATCGTATGGAACTCACAGATAATTATAACTCTTTGTTAAATAATAAACAAATAATTTGCAATAAAAAAATAATGTGACTATAAATTTAGTTATAAACTACCTAAGTCTCAAGTTGGATCAAACTGCACACAGTGTGCAAAATTTTATTAAAATCGGTTCAGTAGTTCAGGATTCCATCGCAGACAAACAATGTGACACAAAATTTTTATATATTAAGATATATATATATATATATATATATATATATATAGTGGACACCAATTAATTTGCCATTCGATAATTCAAATAACTTGGTAATTTGAATATAAGTACAATCCCCTTGAAACTCCTATTTAAAATAATGTTAAAAATCCATGATTAATTTGACATTTTGAAAGCATTGTAGCAATTAAGTAGCAGGACCAATTATAAGAAAAGTATTGACAAAAAAATATGAAGGATTGGATAAGATGGCACTGTGAATCCCTTTTCTACAATATTTTAATATGAAAAACAAAAGAAGTATTGAGCCCAAATTCATTGTTACTGAATAAGATGAAGTATGATAGTATGTTTTTTTCAGGCAATAATGGGCAAAGGTGAGGTGGAGAGTTACTCTATTTTTGCACCAGACCCTGGTTTTGAAGAAGAAGTGAATTGGATAAAAGAGCGTAGGAATCTGGAAGTTCATTTACAGAGTGATGACCACTTCCAACCTTGGGAAGCAGAGTGAGTTGTTCATGTCTTATCAGTTTTGGTTATTGTAAGCTCCATTCACTTCCCATCCCCTTGCAGACTGGACATTCCCACCAGTAATTGGTCCCTTTAAATTTAAATTTCATTTAACTTCTTAGGAATTAACATGATGAATTTTAATGATTATACCTCATAATTAAGTTATGTAGATAGGAAATAACACTATGAGGTTTTTTAATATTGTTTATTTTTTATTATTTCACTCACCTCATACTTCATAATTCATAGCAGTGAACGTGACGCAGTATTGAGAATGTCACAAAAGATGTGAAGAAACCCAGGGTCTGCTATGAATTATGAAGTATGAGGTGAGTGAAATAATAAAAAATAAACAATATACCTCATAATGTTTACTTCCCAACATTAATTTAATATAACTATGAGGTATTATTTATTTAAGTAAAATTTTATCATAAGAATCAAATGAATCATGAATTCTTCTTACCTCATACATCAACATTTTTTTAAAACAGCTGAAGATGGGAATGATGTATTTCCCGATACTGTGTTAAAAAAACATAGATATATGAGGTAATAAAAATTCATGATTCATTTGATTCTTATTAAGAAAACCTCATAATGTAAAAATTCCCAAATTTATTAAATTAATATTGTATCATCCCACCTCATATTCTTCTTCTTCTTAAACCAGCTTCAGGACCTTCTTTGGTTCCATCCTCAGTATTTTCATGACCATTGTTATGTCATCTCGAAGAGTTGCCTCCTACTCCCTCTGTTGGTAGACTGAAGAACCTTGGAATTAAATAATTTTTCCTGGGAATTTCAATGTTAATTAATTTCTCCTTTCTGTATTTTTTAATATAGATTTTTCCCCAAACCATGAGTTCTTTAGATTTTTCTATTTGTTTTATTAATTTAGCCTTTCTTTCAATTTGATGTTTTTCTGACCATGCATAGGCTGCTACTGCAAATTTTTCTACTTCTTCATTCTTGATATTCCTGAGATGTTCTTTCACTTTGATTTTTTAATTTCTCTTTGTTTTTCCTATGTATACTTTCTCACATTCCCTGCATTTAATCTGATAAATCCCTGATTTGTTTTCTTCTTCTATTTATATATTTATCATAAGTAATGCCATGGGTGATTTCCAATTTATCTAGAGAATTTGGAAATCAAGAGTGGCATTTGTTAGGACTATTTAACGAATAAAATTAAGCTGTTTACTAACAAATCATTGTTTAATTATAGTTATTTTAAAATATTTATGTATTTAATATAAACGGCGATGTTTGAAAACAAATCAGAAATGTGAGGTTATGTTCATTCACTGCAGCTTGATTATATTATTCATTGCCAAATAAGATCACAATATTGTAAGAGTGCACCCAAGTGGAGAAATAATGAAACACATCAAACTATATATCATAATCAACATTATGGGTTATTCATTTATTTTTTTAGTAAACAACTCAGTGAAATCAAGGAATCTGTTCATTATTTGCTATATTCAATGTATTTGTTGGAGAAAAATAATGTTCTGTCCTGTTCAGAACATTAAAAAGGAGGAGCTTTCTTTATCACAAAAGCAGGTGCTGATGAAGAGAAATCGATAAAGAGCGAGGTGAAACATGACTGTCATTGGTTGTAAAACAAAATTCATTGAAACATGATTGGTCATTGACTAGCATTTGTGGCATGAGTTAAATAGTCAGATTAAATGTCAGGATTGTGAGAAAATCTACATAGGAAAAACAAAGCGAAATTTAAAAACCTGAGTGAAAGAACATCTCAAGAATGGATAAGTAGAAAAATCTGCAATAGGAGCCCATGCATGATCAGGAAAATATCAAATTAAAAGAAATTAATAAAACAAATAAAAAAGCCCAAATAACTCACAGTTTGAAAAAAAAATCTACATAAAAAAACGGAAAATAAAAATTAATGAACTTCAAAATTCCCAGGGAAAATGATTTGATTTCGAGGTTCTTCAGTCTACCAACAGAGGGATCAGGAGATGGCTCCTCAAGATGACATAACAACGATCATGAAAACACTGAGGATTGTACCGAAGAAGGTCCCAAAACTGGTCTAAGAAGTAGAAGAATATGAAATGAGGTGATAAAATTATCTTAAATTAAATTTCATTTAATAATAATAGGTATCATTGCAGCCAATGGCCATGTAGAAAGAACTGTTTTCATGTCTTACAAAAGCCTGTTATCGATGTTCCTATGTTTTTACACTGTAATAGGTGATATCGGTCGCAGTGCAACCCACATAGTTTGCACTTGCACTTTTCTTCTGGGTTATGGCACTTCACTGTTGTGCATATCCTGTGGTGGAAACCATGGACTGCGACTCTCATCACGGTGTGTCTCAGGTCGTATCTGGCTGCTTTCCATTCTCTGTAGATCATCGCATCCGTTGCGTAGAACTCAGGCCATCTCTGTTCTCTCTTCTCGTTGAGTTCCCACAGCAGTTCTTTGTAGGCATCTGTTGCCGGCACGAGAAGGTCCAGGTGGAGCTCTTCTATGAAGAATGGTTCCTTTGTCAGTATGTATGTTAGGCGTGTATTTTGATACGCTTAGCGCTGTCTTTAAAAAGTGTGCTTTGACTTTCTCTATTTCCTCTAGGTTTGCCTTATTTAGGTTCTTCCAAATCACTTCTATTCCATAGGTCATGATTGGTGCTATTTTTAAGCGGAAGATGGTCATTGCTGTCTCCAGGGATAGTTTACTCCGGCTTTATATGCTGTTCGTTGCTATTCTGGCTGCTAAGGCGCGTTCTTTGATGTGCTTATCGAAGGTGTCACCTCGGCTCTGCAGTGTGATCCCCAGATAAATTTCATTTACCCAATGACAAAGTTTGATGGTACTATATACATATTATCTTCTCTCTGGCTTCCTAATACAGATTTATTAAGTTGTTAGCACATTGTGTATTGTATTTAGTGCTGGATAATGAAGGAGATGCTGACTATTCATGATGTCATCTGAATTATTGCAGAGTACACATTTGTTTGTTTTTGTATATGCCAGTTCTGTGTAAATGGTCAGCTAGGCAGTCATGCCTTGTCATTAGTCTGCATTTGGCTATTGCTTTTGCGCCTTTTGTGTTTAATTTTTGTTGCTAGTTCATACATTTTCTTTTTTCTCATGTTTTATACCTGGCTGCTTCAAAATTTTCTTGTGCATGTTGTGCTTAGAATACTTACTTTATAACATTGATTCTATTTTATAGCCATGTTTCAGACTGCAATGCTATTTATATTCTAGTGTCTGTTTTTTTGCAAATTTATCCACCAGTAAAACTTGTTTAATCCGGTATGTGAATAGTGCAGAAATCTGTCCAATGTGAACAAATTAGTGTATCCAGCCATAGCTGATGACATGAGCCCATTGTATACTTATGCTATAAGTTGCAATGGGGCTGCATTTGAACATGCAGCTTATGTGGGCATTCAAGGTTGAGTGTCCACAAGGTTAAAAGAAAGAGATATAGAAAAGACAGAAATGATCCCTTTGGTCTCGAATACTCTAATACCATCAGGGTCAAAGAAAACAAGAGGTCAGGCAAGGAAGACTGGATAGGAAAGTAAAAAGATGGATCTGGTACTAGAAAAAAAAAAAGAAATACCAGATCGGTTAAAGAAAATATTAATACTATTATCATCATTATTATTATTATTATTATTGCATTATTATTATTATTATTATTATTGCATTATTATTATTATTATTATTATTATTATTATTATTATTATTATTATTATTATTATTATTATTATTTAAAAATGGAAGATGAGCTATGGCCAAAACTACTATATCAAAGGCAACGAGCAGAAAGAAAAAAAGAGAGAGACCAAAGTTAACATGGAAGGAAAGCATGAAGATAGTAATGCAAGCAAGAGGGCTAATCATTGAAAATGCCCATGATCGTAGGCTTTGGAGGTTGGCATGGGAAGACGGCAGCAGCTGTAAAAAAACCCGAAGATGGATAGAGAGATTCCATCCATCCATAGTAATTCTGTCTGAGAGCAGATCTTTCACTGCAATCATAGCATTTTCATGCTATGCTTTGCATCTTTACTAGGGAATTATAGGTGTGGTAGTTTTCCATTGCTTTTCACACTGGTGAAGGATGGTGATGATGATGATGGCCGGATGATTTTTGGGGACGTTGAGCCCTAAGCTTCCTGACATATTTCTACAGGCGAGGAAAAACCCCGAAAAAAAACCTCACCCAGGAGCCTGTCCCGACCAGGAATCGAACCCAGGCCCGCTGCATGACAAGGCAGAACACTACCTCAAGACCACAGCAGTGGACAATAGATAGATTATTATTTTTTTAATTGCGGATGAGCCCATGTAGGACTACGCAAAGTACTTAGAGGCGTTTCCTTTGAGCCCAGATTTCTTTCATTCTTTTGCTATTAGCTTGTTTTCTCTCATCTGTCCAAGTTGTTCCAGTTTTTTTCTTCGGTTTGGCCTCTTGGTCAACTTGCCACTTATTCACCTTAATTCTAAATATATCTCTGTTTGGGATATCTTCTTTAGTAATTCCTGCCAGTTTTAAGTCCTTTTTGACTTCATCAATCCACTTCATAGTATCCACTGGAGCTTTATTTCTGTTTTCGTAAAATTCCATTATCGGTTTTGTAAGCCTATTTGAGTTCATTCGTTTAATATGGCTATAAAATTTTAACCTTCATTTTCTAATATCACTATGAATGTCTGTATATATTTTTATTTCCTTTTTACTTCTGAGTCTAATGTTTCATCTATGACTTGTGGACCTAAACTTTTATTGGCTTTAGTTTCAATTCCATTTTCCTGAATTATTTCACCAAGATATTTAACTTATGAAACTCATTTAATTTTCCATATTTGGTTTCCAGATATTTTGGTGCTTTTTATTGCATGAAATATATTCTGTTTTTTCAAAAGAAATCTGCAGACCAACTTTCTCTGCAATGTCATTTAATAATTTAATCTGTTTTGGTGCTGTTACAACGTCACGGGTTAAGATTGCTAGATCATCAGCATATGCTAGGCAATTAATCTTCAATTTTCCTCTTCCTAATATGATTGGTTGATTACATTTAAAAATTGTTTTCTGTTTACACCACTCTTGTATTGCTTTATCAAGAACACAATTGAAGAGTAGTGGAGAAAGCCCATCTCCTTGTCTTACTCCTGTCTTAATTTCAAAGGATTCAGAAATTTCCCCCATGAATTTAACTTTAACCCTTGTGATGATGATGATGATTATTATTATTATTATTATTATTATTATTATTATTATTATTATTATTATTATTATTATTATTATTATTATTTGTGATCCCACAACAGGCCCGGAGGCCCTTGGGGTAGTAGGAGGTTAAGGCTCCCACTTTTTCTAGACGATCGGCACTTTACGTCAGCTGGGTTGTCAGCCCTGTGTGACGGCCGCCTTTACCCCCAGAACAAGTGTGTGGTACTCATTTCCGTTAGAGGCTGAGTCGACCCCAGGGCCATAGTGCCGCCAGAAGGTTTGGGTCAGTTTAAAAATCCTGATCCCAACGGGACTTGAACCCTCGACCCTCCAGCTTGTAGCTCAGTGCCTTAACCACTACGCTATGGCGTGCCCCTTATTATTATTATTATTTTTATTTTTTTGTTATTGTTATTATTATTGTTATTGTTATTATTAATTATTATTATTTATTTATTATTATTAATTATTTATTATTATTATTAATTATTTATTATTATTATTATTATTATTATTATTATTATTATTATTATTATTATTATTGCTGTTATGATGATTATAAAGATTGGGTTGATGGTGATACTGGTTCCTATATTTAAACAAAATCGTAATTTACTATGTTTTTATTGCTAGTATGTCTTCTAATGTGAATATAAGGGAGATGCTTACATTTTAACATCTATGTTAAAGGGAGGATCAGCCTAAAGGATTCGTCATTAGAGCATCCCTTGCTGGTATTACTTCATCTAGTATAAATATAAGGGAGACTCTGAGTGCTTTAACAACTGAAAGAGAAGAAGAAGAGGAAGAAGATAAAGCCCTGAAGCTAGCGTTATCTGGATCTACCAGCCATGAATTTGTGGAACTCTACCCTAATCACCACAATCAGTTTGAGATGACCAGCTACATACAGTTATACAATGAAATTATTTTACTCATGGTCAGTGGTCACATATTTGTTTTGACACTTCTAAAGTGACTTTCCTGTTTGTTGCGTATATCACATAATAACTCACAGACCACTGGGATGGAGGCAAAACTGGATATAATATCTCTACAGTAGATTCTTTCCTTCACAGTTAGTTATCATAAGTAATGCCACAAGTGATTTATCGATAATTTGGAAATCAAGAGTGGCATTTGATAGGACTATTTAATGAATAAAATTAAGCTGTTTACTCACAAATCATTATTTAACTATAGTTATTTTAAAATATTTATATATTTAATGTAAACGGTGATGTTTGAAAACAAATGAGAAACAATTGGTACGCTTCATTTGCTTCTTTTGTTTGATCACTGCAACCAGATCATAATATTATTTATTGCCAAAAGATCGCAATGTTGTAAAAATACACCCTAGTTGAAAAATTTATAACCAACTTTATAGGTTGAATGCAGGCTTTCACGGCCAGTAATCATAATGTTGAGTGATTTCCGGTTTATGTGGCCGTGGTCCATAGTTGGTGTTGATACCAGACGTTTCGTCGCCCTCAACTGCGGAGGGCATCTTCAGTGGCGAGTGCTTCTAGGCGTGTTTCCTGGTCGGAAGATCTACTTAGAGTGAGCGCTGAGGACGTTGTGGACGTTGTATTAGTGGTGGGTGCAGGGTGAGTGGGCGTGGCTCTTGCTGATTGGCTAATGGTCGTCTCCTTGTTGTCCCTATTGTTAATGCATTTATTTTCTAGTGTATGATACCAGGCCTAGCCAGTTTAATACCTCATTTAAGCGTCCAAAAGTGTTCTGCTGCACTTATTTATTTTAGCTCCAGCCCTATAGTATGTATGGTAATATTTTTTTTTTTCCAAATGCCCCAGGTTGTCTTTCGACCTTCCTGGTTTCTCTCCTGGCAAGGCATACTTGTAACCCACTTCTGAGTTTGGGGCGCCTGGAAGACGGGGTTACGTTGCCCCGATGATATGATGGGTGATGATGATAATGGTGAGCCAGGAGAGTTCCTAATCCTAAATTTAACCTAAGATGAATATGAATGATGATGATGATTGCAATGGCCATATGATTTTGGGGAACGTTTGGGCCTTAAAGTTTTCCTGACATTTGTCTTACAGGTGAGGAAGAACCCCAATAAAAACCTCACCCAGAAAAAATGTCCCGACTGGGGATTGAACCCAGACCCGCTGCGTGACAAGGCAGCACGCTACGCACCCCGAGACCACAGCGAGACTGTATGGGTAATATGTTATATACCTTAATTGTCCCAGAAAAATGTTCTAAATGATAGTGAAAACCCCTTTCAAATTGGTCAAGTAGTTTTTGAGTCCATAAAGGACAGACAGACAAACAAACAAACAAACAGACTCATACTCATTTTCTATTTAAAGATATATAAATATATATGAGGAGAAAAATTATATGCTCAGACCGGGTTTGAACCCAGGACCTTTGGATTTCTAGGCTAATGCTCTACTGCTTTGCTATCTGGGCATTCCATCCTAAATGCAAATTTTTCTCTTATAGATTGTTAATTGCCAATCGCTGAATGTATGAGCCTTTGCTTCGATTATGCAAATGGCGGCTTCTATTTTAATAAGACATTTAATTGGTAATTTAAACATTACTTTATAAAGCCAGCAGAGCTTCTTTTGATGATTTTATTATTGATTTAACACTTCTCACTGAAGGATAAATTATATTTGAAGAGAAAAATATATGCTCAGATCGTGGTTTGAACCCAGGACCTTTGTCTTTCTAGGCCAATGCTCTACTCTGCTGAGCTATCTGGGCACTCCAATCTAAACACAAATTTTTCTCTTATACATTGTTAATTCCCAATCGACGAATGCTACGAGCCTTTGCTTCGATTATGCAAATGGCGGCTTCTATTTTAATAAGACATTTAATTGGTAATTTAAACATTACTTTATAAAGCCAGCAGAGCTTCTTTTGATGTTTTTATTATTGATTTAACACTTCTCACTGAAGGATAAATTATATTTGAAGAGAAAAATTATATGCTCAGACCGGGATTTGAACCCAGGCTGGATGTGTAAATATCCTGTCCTGCGCCATAGCTGAGTGGTTAACATAGGATGTCTTGGCACAGAGCTACATGACTTGCATTGATTCTAATCTCCATGGGTGAAGAATTTTCTCTTGGAATTTCGGCCAGTATGGGACCAGCGTCATGAAGTATTTGGGTAGCTACAATAAGTAGTGGCTCCAGGTTGAAAAAAACCAACTGTAATGGCTGGGGGACTCAACATGCTGACCACATGTCACCCCTACACTGGCTCTGTGCTGATCACATGTGGATGTGAGGCCATCAGCCGCTGGTAGGCCAGGGCCTTCCAGGCTGTTGCACCATGGAACTAAAATAAAAATATATAAATATCCTTGTGATAATGTGTAATCATATTGAGGCATTGTGAAAACTACACAAAGCAATAATAGTACTGAGAACTTATTAAGCAGAGTGCTCTAATTCAACAATGGCTTGAATGAGATCACTGTCTGTGAAGGTTACAATTTATGTAAAAAAGATTTTTGCACCTATTGGCAGGTATCCAAGCTATGACTATTCATAATGAGAACTGCCAAGTGACAGATACAATTACAGTGAAAGTCACTCCATATTTGAACACTCAAAATCCACTTTAGTGTTCATAAGTAAATGTCCATATGTCATAAAGTAAAGATCAGAGTAACAAAATGTGATCTGTAACTAACCTGTCATGTGTGGAATGCATGCCTTCATGGCTGGTAATCATAATATTAATAGATTCCAGGCTATGTGGCCATGGTCTATAACTGATGTTTTTTCCAGACGTTTCTCCTTCAACTGCGGAGGGTATCTTCAGTGGCGAGTGCTTCTAGGTGGTGTTTCCTTGTTGTAGACTGTGAAACATTCACAGTCAAGTCTACGACAAGGGAACACCACCTAGAAGCACTCGCCACTGAAGATGCCCTACCTCGACTGTGGAGGACATCTTCAGTGGTGAGTGCTTCTAGGTGGTATTCCCTTTTCGTAGACTGTGAAACATTCACAGTCAAGTCTATGACAAGGGAATACCACTTAGAAGCACTCACCACTGAAGATTCCCTCCACAGTTGAGGGAGCAACGTCTTGAAGAAACACAGTTATAGACCATGGCCACATAGCCTGGAATCTATTAATATTATAACCTGTCATGTATTTTGTAAACTTTCACAAATAACAAAATATACTCACTGAGAGAAAAATCGGACATATAAAATGTCAAAAACAGGAATGTGCCTATTTTTCACTTTTTTTTCCTATACTATTATATTTTTGTTCAATATGAGTGTATGAAAATATAACTACAACACACAAAGTTCTTATGTTTTCTGAAAGAGAGGATATGAGCTAGTGTTGTTTGTATTAATGTGAATTATTTATTACAGAATGTTACAAATAAACTACGTGAATATTTTAATGAGAAATTCAATGAAGTATACAACTTGAAGGAAAGAGAAATGGCTCATGTGAGAGAGAAGAATGCACGGCTATATCATGTGCTTTCAGAAATGAATAAAACAGATATAGAGGCAATAGAACCTTCATGGACCCAAGACGAACAACCAGAGAGGATCATGACTGTCGAGGACAAGGAGGTATTCACTTAATTCTTCACACTACTTTATTATCACAACTTTTTTTTCTCTAAAATATATTACTGAGTTTCCAAGCGTATTGAAATTTTGTTGCTGAGCTTTTTCTAGTAATCCTCATATTGAAGGTCTTAACTTGCTTGAAATCACACAGATACATCATGAGTATTAAACAATTAGCTGAGACGATAGCATTTGAAACTCATGTTCAGGAAGACTTTAGTTCAAATCCCGTTCCAACCATCTTGATTTAGGTTTTTTCATGTTTTTCATCAGTTGTCAAGGTAAATGTTTTCGTGGAATTTCATTACTAGTATCATTTCTTAATTAATTAAAATGAATATCAGTTGCTTTTACACAAGATACAATACTTGAATACATAACCTTAATTCTATATACAATTGGTCAATTACAAAACAAAGTCAGAAACTTAACCACAATTTCGTAATATTTTTTATTATTTCTATAACATCTATAAGAAACCTGAAAATATGTTAATATGTAGAGTTAAAAACTTTCACAACTCACCTCATATTTGTAGATTTCTTGAAGGTCATTATCAATATGTTATATATCATTAACAATTCTTTCTAACACTTTTCTACTGAAAATCTATGTTGTTAATTACAAAAACAAGGTCCATGGTTTTATAACTATTACTATGGATTGTTATTTTTTTTGTAATTATGGAAAGAATAAAATACTGTGAAATTGCAGTTTAGATTTTGTTTCTGCAATCAACTGATAACCAAAGATATTCAAGAGTCTCAATATAAATTTATATTTGAAAATACGATCAGCCCAAATCAATCAGAAATTTGATAAATCCTATATGCTCATAAATCTTCAACCCTATATAGCCTGTAAATTTTATAGTTGCTAAAAATTGATGTGGTTAACTAACTCACTGACACTATTGAACCCATAGGTTCATGGCCACACAGATATAAGCCCTTCACACATCCCTATTTTGAGCTAATGTTTTCCAATCATCCCCTGTATAATCTACTTTGCTCAAATCTTGGTCAATGCTATTCTCCCACCTCAATCTTGGTTTACCAACTGTGCATTTTCCCTCTGGTTTTCCTACAACAAGGTTTGATAGTTTATTAAATTATAAACAAATTTTAAATTTTCAAGTTTAAACTAGAATGTGTCATATGAAACAGTTTCTCAAGTTTAGTTTAAGTTTTCTTTTTAATACCGTATTAATAAAAATAACATCTCACCTCATATTTGTCTTCTTTTTAGACCAGTTTCAGGTAATTAATTCTTCATTGTCAGTTTTTACTCAACCATTGTTCTGTCATGGTGACTCAATATTTCTTCCTCCATCTGTTGGTAGTCTGATTAAATTCCAAATCAAATCATATACCCCAGGAATTTCAAAATTAATTACTCTGAAACCAGTCCAAAAGAAAACAAAATATGTGGTGATATGTTATTTTTATTAATATTAAATTATTAACACCTCATACTATTACTTCCAACAAATTTTGATCTTAAGTTACTTAAATTAATATTAAGAAGCTAAAGCTATTACTATGATTGAAATAAGTAAATCAAGAGAGTAAGTAAAAGGGAGGATTTATGCTTGGATGAGAAGGAAGCATGAATTAGCTCAGTGGTCTATAGCAACAGCACGTAATGCTCAAAGTTTGGGATTGAATTTCCATTTCAAGCATTATTTTTCTCTTTGCCATTGATTAAGTTTTCGTATTTGGATTTTGATATTTTTGATTTCAAATACTTACCCTGTTTCATAAAACTTATAATGGGAATTAACATTATGAGGCTTTCAAATTAATAAAATTAAAATGAGTCGTTATTCATCTCACCTCATAACCCCTACATTCTTCCCAGCACATGACCACGTTTTCGTAAAGATGGCTGAAGATGGAAACAACTGTTACTAAAATCACGGTCCTATACTGTGAAGAACACAGAGTTTATGAGGTGAGATGAGTAATGACTCATTTTAATTTTATTAACTTACCGGTACTCAGTTGTTCACACAAGACTGAGTGAGTCCCATTAAAGAAAATGTTGTATGGCATAGCTGGGAATCAAATCTGAGATTCTTTAAATGCTAGCGAGACATGTTAATGTTTCCTACATCACATAGATAGGCCCTGAAAATATGGTTGGTTGGTTGGTTGGTATCTAATGTTGAGCACTTGACAATGAAATAATTTGCTCTCTTGCACTCCAATAGTGCAGGAAGGCCGGTCTCTTCTACAAAACTGTAAAAGGATGTAAATATAAACTCTGAAAATATTAATTAAAGAAATGATTGATCTATTTATTACATAATCATAACATTTGACCATGTGCTTTGGATATGTCGAGAAATATATTCTTTTTCATTTATCCCAACTGCAAGAAAACTAAGCAGGTTCAACATTTGCATTAAGACTTAACATAAAGCTAAAATTTTATAATCACTTATTTTTACAATTTATATCTAGAAGTAGATAAATAGTAATATAGGTTTGTTAACATATAGGTGCCTATTTCACCATACATATCACCCAGTGAACAGATGATACTGGATCAGCTAGCAGCAGAAGAAGAAGCTTTTCGACTTGCACAGTTGGCAGACAACTTCCGAGAATTGGCCCTTATCACAATGATGGACGGTGTGTTGGAACTGAGATGGGAGGATGAGATTAAGAAGGACATTCCAAAACCAAAATGCATGGTAAACCATAGTAAATGCTATATAATCTATTATTTGCTTTTTTTCCTTGTATTTCCTTATCTTATGATACTTCTGATTTACATCCAATTTATGTGTGTGTGTGTATTCCAATACTTGCAGATTATTTGAATGAAATTGCTGTAATTCTGTGACAGTTGTGAGAGAGAATTTAGATGTAGTGTTAGATGTTCTGTTACTGATAATGCAAGTAATATGTCATAAATAAGAGATGATCTTAAGAATCATGAAGACCTTGATGTGATTACTTATGGTTATTCTACTCATATTTTGAACCTTCTATCTCAATATTTATAAAAGAAATACTCCAAATGTGAAAGAACATGTTGTATAAATTGTAAAATACTTTCACAACAATCGTTTTGCAAATGTTAAATTCAAAAATGAAGATTTACAGTCATTAATATTATCACAAGATGTGATATGGAACATACTTGTGGACTGTCTCATTGAATACATAAAAAATTGGCCTATCTTCATGAAAATTTGTGAAAAGAACAGAGACAAAATTCAAATTTAATAAAAATTAAAGTGGGAATTAACACTAAGAGGTATTTTCAAAAACTAAAATCAAAGCTCGATTACAAAAAAAGTGAGTGACTTTCAAATTAAGCATAATTATTCAGAAGACTTCTTAACTATGTTCAAAACTACATCAGTAGCACTTGAAATTTGTCAGAAAAATTATTGTACAATTGGCCAAGCTATTGAACAATGAAGGCTCTGAAAGATCATCATCATCATAGTACATTCACGAATTTAGGCCATTTGTTGACCTGTTTCGGCCTCAAGAGAAACACCATCCAAAAGTCTTTTGAGTGGACGTCCTGGTCTTCTTCTTCCTGCAGGTTGATATCTTAACATTTGTTTGGGTATTCTGTGATCTTCCATTCGATGAACATGTTGCATCCATTGACGATTTTATTATTAATTTAACACTTCTCATTGAATTACAACGTACATAAGAGAAAAATTTGCATCTAGATCGTAACTCGCCTCGGTAGCTCAGTTGGTAGAGCACTTGGCCCGGAAAGCCAAGGGTCCCGGGTTCGAGTCCCGGTCTAGGCGAACATTTTCTCTTCAAATATATGTTGCATCCATCTTGACTTATAATCAGAAATTTTGTTTCTAAAGATTCCATGTGAAATTCTTCTAAGATGTCTTCATTTTTTTTGTGATCTAGTAGTGTGTATCCTGCAGTCCTCCGAAGATATCTCATTTCAGCAGATCTAAGTCTCTGTATATCCTTCTGTTTCAATGTCCATACTTCGCTACCATACAAAAGAGTTGGAAGAGCCAGTGTTTTATACACTTTCAGTCTTGAATGCTTTTGGACTAACTGTGGCTTGAAGATAGAATTTATTAACCCTAAAATTCTTAAAAATTTAGATATTTTTGCATTTACATCCTTTTCTTCTTCATATGAGATATTGCATCCTAGATATGTAAAATTATTCACCTGCTCATCACACCATATGTCCATCTGGTGTGGAACCTGAAGAATGAACAGTGCAGTGGGTGACATTAGAACACACATATACACAGTTTTCTCCAAGTTAATTATGAGATGGTTTTCTTCACCTATTCTTCTACTTTTCTCAGGGTCACTTGCAGTTCTTCTCTGTTTGATAGACCCATTACCGTGCCATTGGCATAGAGGAAGAGTTTTTTTATTCATTGTTTACTGAAGAATGTCCAAGATATCTATTGTGGTGATGTTGAACAACAAGGAATTCAGGGAACCTCTTGTAAAACTCCATTTGTTTGTCCAATGTGGTTTTGCTATCATCAGTTTGGGTGAAATTTATTATCAGGATGTTTTCTAATGATCAATGGTCATGCCATTGATCTTTTTAGTTGGACAGTAATCAGAAAAATTAAGGGCCTACTTTATAAAAGCAGTTCCTTCAATTTTTACATACTCATCACACACTTTTATCATATTATCACCCTTTTCTTTATTATATCTATTGCTTCATTATGTATAGTTTACCGCCTTTTACTTAAAATGCCTTTCATACAATGAGTAAAACTAAAATAAAAAATAAATCAGAAACTGATAAAACACTACATGTTACCAGCTGGAGAGAAAACTCCTAAAGATTACAATGAAGAGGAGCTCAGAGCTATTAGGTCCTATTAAGAGAAGGTTGTGTTTCGCTGTAAGTGAGAGAGAACGTGACAGAAAGATGCTTGAAAGCAGAATTTAAAAAAATTGTCACAAGCACAGCAGGTAATTGTCATTAGGCTATAAGATAATGATGTGTCATAAAAACGGAATTAAACATTTTCACATAATTTTTCGAATGTTTGCATAATGGTGTTCACAGAGTGGTGGCAAAATAGGTTTTTGTTTGCCTCACATCTTTTAGTAATTAATGAATATAAATTATAACCCAAACTTCCATTTTGAGAAAAAAATGCAATTTATTTTTACTTGAATGTATATTTATACACCACAGTTTAGGAATGTATTTGATTCCTATCCCTCTCCCTTTTCTACTAGTGTTCTTGCACCCATGTACCATATGCTTTCCAATCAAATAAACTATTGAGATTAGTATATAGAAGAAATATATTTTCTATTGAAGAAAGTAATGTTCACTGTAATATAACACACATGCATTATTTTTTCCCCTTCTATTGTATAATTTACCTAAACCAAAAAACGGAAAAAAAATTGCAATAGAAATGAAACAATCGACAAAATACAACATTTAAATGATAACAATAACAATGTAGTTAACCTCTCTAAAATAGAATTAACTGAAAAAGAAACCAAATTACTGAATCATGGATTTAGGGTCGTATCTATGAATGCATTAGACAGTAAAAGTCGTTCTCTGCTGAGAAAGTTGCATCCAAAGACTTTTTGCATACTCAAAAGTCTGTTCATGCGATAATAATTGTCGAAATTCCTAAGCTACCTGGTGAGGTCACTTTGCAGAGAATGAATTATGAGCAACCCGATGGGAACCGATGGTAATCGATGTACTTTGAAACCTTGCTGCTTTATCCAAGATGTCGGATCTTGAAGACTTCGATCATGTTTTCGGTATACGCGGAGAAGAGGAATTTGATAGAATCTACCAAAGAATTCAACTGGAAGAACAGGAGAATCAGCGTAATATCGCGCAATGCAGACGTATACGGTTTTATTTGTGGGACGCAAGCATAAATGCGATCCTCTAGCGGACAAAAATAATGGAAGTGGTTTTATCGCTGAGAATTCTGGGTAATTTCTTGCCAATATTACGACAAAAACTACTTTCATGCATGACCAGTTGGCGACTCGCTAATTTGAACTTTGCACGTGCTCATGGAAAACTCAACTCACCAGAGACTAATGTATTTGCATGCGGCCCTTAAACCTTGTGTTAATTTCTCAAATAAAATAGAAGATTATGTTGCTGACATTGAGATTGCAATATCAGATCTTAAAGTTGAAGATAAAATTATCATCAGAAAAAAATTGTGAAAAAGTTTTTGAAGATAAGAAAGAAAAACCAAAAAAATAATATTGCCATTAAGAATATGAAAACTTTGAAGAATATCAACAAGAAAGCAGTAATTTCAAAAGCAGATAAGGAAAATATTTATTTTGGATCAAGATGATTATTTAAACAGAATGAACCTTAACTATTGTAATCAATGGTAATGAGAAAAATGTTTGCCTGAACCAGGAATCAAACCCCGAACCTTCAGCTTTGCGTGCTGATGCTCTGACCACTGAGCTAATTCAGGCTTCCTTTCCAGCCTAAATTAGCTTAGTGGTCTGAGCATCAGCATGGAAAGCTGAAGGTTCGGGGTTCGATTTCCTGTTCAGGCAAACATTTTTCTCTTTACCATTGATTACAATAATTTAGTTGTGTACATTCATTTACTTATTTCAATCATAGTAACAGCTTTAGCTTCTTAATATTAATTTAATTAAGAATGACCTTCTACTAAATCCTAATGAATATGAAAAAAATTAAATGCAATCCTCTCCCTAAAACAATAAAATCATAATAATAAATTAAAAAACATCAATATACCATCAATGATCAAGAGAAATATAAGTTAAAAGTATCAGACCCATAGAATCCAAATTCTATGGATTCTCAAAAAGGAGGGAATAAGATGAGACCCTTTGTTAATAATATAGGCTCACCTTGTTACATTTTGGCAAAATGGTTACCAAGAAATTTAATAAATTACCAAGTTTCAACAATAAAAGTATTGAAAATTCAATTGGATTGGTAACAGAACTGAATAATGTTTCATTGGATTGTAATGACAGATTGGTTTCTTTTGATGTCGTTTCTTTATTTCTGAGCATCTCAATTGGAGAAATGTTAAATATTTTTTTTTAAAAATGACTCAATCCTTGAAACTAAAAAGATAATTAAGAGAAGAATATTTAAATCATACAAAACTTTGTATCGACAATAATTTTTTCACCTTCAATGGAAAATGTTATTAACAAATCTCACGTCTGGCTATGGGAAACCCACTTTCACCATTTTTGGCAAATTTATTTATGGGTTATTTAGAGTGTCATATCACCAATGCTTATCCCTGGATGTTCAAATGTTGGTGTGGATATGTGGATGATATTTTCTTTGTGATAAATTCTAAATATATTGAAGATGCATTGAAATTACTCAGTCCTCAAGATGAATCTGTAAAATTACTATGGAATTAGAAAAGAATAACCAAATCCTGTTTTTGGACCTCTACATAATAAGGAATGAACAACAAAGAATCAAATTCAATATTTACAGGAAGGATACTCATACAGACAAATTATATAAAGTTAACTTTCACAGGGAAAAAAACTTTGAGGTTATTGATATTGAAGATATAGCTCCGAAACTGCAGTCTAGAAGAAAAAGATATGAGGTGAGGTAATAAAAATATTAATTTAATTCTTTAATTATATAAAGTCTTTAGGTCTCAATCATATTGGTGCATAGACATGCAATTTTCAAAGTTTTGATAATAGATTATTAATGTTCTACTAAACGAAGAAGATTTTAATAAAGAATACAATCACATTTTGAACATAGCTAATTTACATGGTTTTGGAAAGGAAATAGTTATAAATAAATTAAAAAAATTCAGACAACCAAAAAGAATTAAAGAATACACCACCCTGCAATATGATTCAAAGAAAAGAAAAGAATTCAAGAAAATTACTTATCATCCTGAAATACATAACAAATTTTTAAAAAATATTCAAGAAATATATTACGTTGGCACCATAAATAGATTTAGCCTTGGTAATCTATTAATAACCAATAAGAAATTGAACACTCCAGATAGTAAAAAATCTGGAGTTTATCAAATTAGTTGTAAAGACTGCAATAAAGTATACATAGGAAAATCAAAAAGGAATTTAGACACTCGCACAAAAGAACACTTTAAAAATATTAAAAATGGTGAAATTGAAAGCACATAGTTTGTTGGAGAGTTATAAAATTGAAAAAGAGGCCAAAATTCTAAAACATTTGGAAAAATCTTTAGAATTGACTGTTTGGGAGAAGAACAAATTTAGATCCATGAATTTTGAAATTCCCAATGAACAGGGCCTGATCTCCAACTTCATCAAATCAACACCAGATGGCAACATTATAGATGAAGATTTCAATGAAAATCCAGTAGTCATAATATTGGTTGAAAATGAGAGGGATGTCCTCTTGAAAACTGCAGTTCCCATATTTAAAAAAAAATACATAAACTATGAGGCAAGATAAGAAGTGACTCATTCATTCATTGAATTAAGAACCTCATAATGTTATTTCCCATATTTAACAATGAATAACAATGTTTTAATTATTATGAGTTAGGATTTAGACTCAATTTTTTTTTTTTTTGCAGACCATGGTTTCTTCACATCTGTGTGACATTGTCAAGTTAGGAGGCATTGACAATGTCACACAGATGTGAAGAAACCATGGTCTGCAAGAAAATTAAAAAAAAAAAATGAGATGAGTCTAAGGGCCGCATGCAAATACATTAGTCTCTACTCAAATTACTTCCAGTCACTGGTGAGCTGACTTTCCGTGAGCAAGTGCGAAGATCGAATTAGCTATCCACTAACTGGTCATGCATGAATGTCGTCGTTTTCATAATATTGGCAAGAAATTACCCAGAATTCTCAGCGATAAAACCACCTCCATTATTTTCATCTGCTAGAGGAATGCATTTATGCCTGTGTCCCTAAAATAATACCGTATACGATGACGTCTGCATCGCACAATATTATGCCGATTCTCCTGTTCTTCCAGTTGAATTCTTTGTAGACTCTATCAAATTCCTCTTCTCCACATATACCGAAAACATGATCAAAGTCTTCAAGGTCCGACATCTTGGATACAGCAGCAAGGTACGTGGCAAGGTTTCAAACTACATTGGTTACCATCGGTTCCCATTGGGTTGCTCACAATTCGTTTCTCTGCTAAGTCACCTCGCTAGGTAGCTTAGGAATTTCAACAATTATTATCACATGAACAGTTTTTTGAGTATGCGAAAACGTATTTGGATGCAACTTTCTCAGCAGAGACAGGCAGAGAACGACTTTTACGTCTAATGCGTTCATAGATTTGAGCCTAAATCCTTAACTTATAATAAATAAATGGTAGTATTTGAAGAAATGTTCCCTTTTTTTTCTGTAAGCCTAAATTTTGGTTTTGTACGTAAGTTGTAAGATATAATTTCCTTAATTAAATTGAAGAATTTTCACTAAAAATAGTACCAGTATGTAAATGTTTTTATTACTTTATTTTACATTGTATAAGATGCACTTTTTTACCTTAAAAATTCATATCAGAATTGGGATGCATCTTATATAACGAAATAAAGATTATTGTCCTCTTTACAAAGTCATATGCATTCCCTTTTATCTTCCAATATCTGTTGTAGGCAGTTAATGGTGCAATAAAATAGTCATGTGACATTCACGTGACTTCTAGCAGTTCATTGGCTAAGAATGGGGTTTCCTATCAAAGTTTTATATCTATATTTATCAGTATTGCGTTGACATGTTGAGATATTTTGTGTTCAGTTTGATAATTTCCTGTAGTTTTTAGTGATGGAAAAAACCAGTGTCAATATACTTTAACATTTTGGACCTCTGCCTAAGGAAAAAATTATTAGATCTTGGCATGGTGAGAAGGAGATAATGTACAATTTGTGTAAATAAATGTGTGAAAGAGGAACTCAAGACTGAAATTCTTAAATGGATGTAAGAAAATTGGAAAAATGGCTTTGCCATTTCAACAAAAAGATTCTACACAAGCATCAAGTGTGTCTTTATATAGAAGTGTTTTATATACTGGAATATTTGGTACTTTTTTACTTGGGTATAATTTTTTTTTTCCAGGATAGTGTACTGAAATTTAACAATCGTCTTGCTGACTTATTTCTTCTGAAATTGAAAATAGAGTCAGCAATTGGATATGAAAATTTAAAAATTATCAGAGGAAAAGTAATATTCAGGAAATTTCACTTCTAAATATTGAGAAAAAACAACTCAAGTAAGTGATGTAAACACACAATAAATAGACATCATTAGTATTTTAATTTGCCCATCTTATAATTTAGAAAACCAATAACCTAGGGCCTACATCTAAATACATCACATTCAGTACCAGGCACTGAGCAGGGCATTTAAACCCACAGGCCAGCCATTTAAATACCCCCCAGCTACCCTTTTCGTGGCACTTCAGAAAATGGACCATTATTCACAAACTATTAGTCCTAGAAAATTCAAATTTTGTACATACCTAAAGGAGATATCCTAGTAGGATTTGATGGTGAGATAACTTGGGTGATTGACATCACATAGTATCGACGTATCAATTCAGGAAGTGGAAGTTCATCTTCACTTTCACTTGTGAATCTTCTAATTCACGAATCAGTTCGTCACCTGAATCATAATTTTACAAAATATTCACTAATTCTCCTTCAGTGAGACATTTTTCTTTCACCATGGTTTCACTCATGCACAAAGAACAGCGCGATACGAGAAAGAAATACGACTGCATTAGAGATCGGAGACAAGTTTGGGTGAACGAATTCCATGTGTTGTTTGTTTAAAAAATAAAAGGGGATTTGTCAAGGTTAAATGTGTCAAACGGGAATAGAAAATGTACATTTACATGCCATCTATGATCTCCAAGACATACTAAGCCAACACAATATTTAGGCGCCGAATATAAACGCGGTTTGTTTGCGCCCGCTCTAAAGCGAGTTAACTGACCAACGGCCGCATACACGATAGTCTCCTTAAACGCCTTAACTGGTTTACGGTACTAAATGTGTTAAAATTGTGTGTTTTATCTAACCAACATCAGACATTTAAAATTATACAGAGTTACTAATATAAAAGATCTATAGAAATAATTATATGATGATATTTCAATTGTATATATTAAATTCTGGATTCTAGTCAAATCCATATGAAAAGAGAATTTTGTAGCCTATCTGAGCTGTTAATTTGAACTAATATCTCTTAAAAAATGGAATTGGTTCTACACCTCATCTCATATTTTGCTTTCTCACTTGGTCCAGTTTCGAAAGTCATTGCTCAATCACCACCTAAAAAGTTAATCAAAAATCAAGTCAGGTTTTTGGCTGATGATGGGTGTAATAACCTATGAAACCGATCCAAGTGAGAGAGAAAAATATGAGGTGTGTGGTATAGAAATGATCCAATTTCTTTGATAAAGTACCTCATAGTGTGCCTTCTTATAAATTTTGTGTTTAAATTATATCTCCAATTTTATATGTTAAGCTAATGAGGTGCATATTTTTGGGTTAAGTCTGAATATTAGTATTTTATTTAAAGTACTCTTTAGCATCTTAGTCAAGTCATATATCCTACATTCTCCTTTAAAAACCATAATAGCATGTCCATGTTGTAATTTTTTTTTGGACATACCAAACGTATAAAAAATAACTATAAGTACAATATATATCAAAGGAAGTGAAATGTAAGACATATTTGTCTACTAATCATAGATTGATAATTTAACATTATATTGTCAAGAGATGTATAATTGTCCAATCGTCCCATTCATTACCTTAATATTGGCATAACTTTGATCATTTCATTCCTGCTCACAACAGTGCCGCCAATAATGTTAAGTTATTAGACTTAAGTGCACCGATGCCTTTTTTTATCTCCAGCCCTATAGTATGTATGATAATATGTTATATATTATATTATTTTTGGTCTGGACATCTTACCTCAATATTAATGTTGATTTGTTCTTGGACATGTTTCAAAACAATTCTCTGTTTTATCTTCAGCTTTCCCAGACTGGTTTTATTTATGTTGCATTATGTTGCACCACCTGGATGTCGATGTCAGCTCCATCCTGTGGTTGGCCAAAGAACCTCCAAACAAGTCACCCTCCATCGGAATATCAAATTCATAACTCTGTTTTCTGTTCTTCTGAATATAAATTTTTTCCCAAATAGTCAGCTCGTTTGTATTTTCTAACTGTTTTAATAATTTAGTGTCTGAATTAATATTATGTTTTCAGACCAAACATGAGCAGCAACTGCAGATTTTTCATTTCTCCATTTTTAATATTTCTTATGTGTTCTTTGGTTCTAATTTTTAGGTTTCTTTTTGTTTTCCCTATATATATCTTTTCACAACCCATGCATTTCAATTTGTATATTCCTGACTTTTTATTTTTATCAGTTTTTTCATTTTTGTTGGTTTTTATTAGTTTATTTAAACTGTAGTTATTTTTTGGTGCTAATTTAATATTAAACTTCTCAAATATATTTTGAAATTTATTATGTACCCAGGGGTGATATGTGAATTTCCTATATTTTTGTCATGGTGGTTCTTCTTTTTCAAGATTACTTCTGTTTATCATTTTTTGTTTTTTATACTTTTCTATCCTTTTATGTACCATTTTTTCATCAAACCCATTTTCTAAAATTAAATATTATGTTATATATGTTAATTATCCCAGGAAAAATTCTCTAAATAATGGGGGGGGGAAAAAACCATTTAAATCAGTCAAGTAGTTTTTGAATCCATAAAGGACAGACAGTCAGACAGTTAAAATTGGGAAACACATTATGAGGTTCTTAATTAATGAACGTGACCTCATCTCGAAGTTCATCGAATCAACACCAGATGGCAACGATATCTCGAAGTTCGTCAAATCAACACCAGATGGCAACGTTAGAGAGGGAGATTCCAACGAATATCCGGTAGTCATAATGGCGGTTGAAAATGAATGACAAGATCATTTGAAAACTATAGTTACCGTGTTTGATAAAACATGAAATATGAGGTAAGATGTTAAAATGACTCATTAATTTATTAAGACAGATTCATATTCATTTTTATATATAAAGATACGATTTGTAGATGATAGACTTTTGCAGAAAGAAAGCTTATTATAATGTTTTAGATCTGTGATGAAGTATCTGTTTTTTAAAAAAGTACTGCATGGTATTTAAACTGAAGACCAGTATAGTTCATTGTCTATTATGATTCTTGAATTAGCCGTCTATGCTATCAAATCTTTGATAACTCGGTGTGTATATCTTACCATCTTTTTCATATATAAATTGCACACAAGGTTTTAAAATGATTTTACATATATCTGTTCATTTCATATTACATTCTTCAGAGTGTCATCAAACACCATCCAGTCTGATCTAAAATAAATTTCAGATTGCTGAACCAAATAAATTAATTTAAGCTACTGAAATATGCATAGTCATGTGAACGAAGCTTCACACGTGCAGTGCAGAAGACATGAGACTTTGAATTTTTCATGTACTTATACAGGGCAAGTCAAAATGTTGTGCAGGTTTTCAGAAATTTATTATGTGAAATGTAATGAACATATAATATCGTGAGACATATTGTATGAAAGGTAAACTCTCAAAGTTTAGTTGTCCACTTCTAAAGTTCCGCGTTCACCCGCAAGATGTCAACAGCAGAGCAGTAAAGGAAAATGGCGTTGACTGGGGATCAGAAGTCTTTCTGTGTGCTTGATTACCATGTAAACAACTCTGTGACTAGTGTTCAACGACATTTCCGTACCAGATACGATAAAGACCCGCCGGATGGGAGATCCATTCGTAAGTGGTACACACAATTTAGGGATTCAGGCTGTATCTGTAAACGAAAATCGACTGGCCGTCCGTCGACGAGTGAAGAGACAGTCGAACGCGTTCGCACATGCTTCGTGCGGAGTCCACAGAAATCCACCTACCGGGGAGCGACAGAACTTCAACTACCACAAAAAAACTATATGGCGGATTCTCCGGAAACGTTTACAGATGAAACCCTACCACTTGCAACTGGTTCAAGCCTTTAAAACCCGCCGATTATGCTTTGCGAGCGTCCTTCTGTGTTGATTTTTCTCGCATTAATGGAAGAGAATGAGTTCCATGAGAGGGTAGTTTACAGTGATGAAGCGACTTTCCACCTTTCAGGAAAAGTGAATAGACACAATGTAAGGATTTGGGGAACTGGTAACCCCCATAGCAACTTCTGGAACAGTCACGGCGCAGTTCTCCGAAAGTGAATGTCTTTTGTGCTCATAATGGTCCCCATGCAAATAGTTTTATGATGCCCCTTTTTCTTTCATGAACTTACTGTGAACGGACAGTGTTTTCCTTGATAGTGCTGACAAACCATGGCTCCTTCCGCAGCTTGAAGCGGATAGTCTAGATTTCATTCTTGCAGTTGGATGGTGCCCCTCCACATTACCAAATTGCAGTGTTCGAGACCAGTTTTGACAATACGGCTTTACCACAACGCGGGATAGGCAGTGCATCTCAGGGTGATCAACAACTCATTCATTGGCCCCCTCGTTCACCAGATCTAACCCCGTGTGGATTTCTTCATGTGGGGTCTTGTAAAGGATCATGTTTACGTACCACCAACTTCCAACAACACTGCAAAAAAAATGACGCGTGCCCCGCAATCAAAGCAGCCATTGCTGATATCGACCCGCTGGACTGCTACAGAAAGTTTGGCAGGAGATTGAATATCGGCTTGACATCTGTCGTGTAACAAAAGGCGCTCACATAGAACATCTGTGAATATTTAAAAAAAACTTTGAGAGTTTACCTTTCATACAATATGTCTCACAATATTATATGTTCATTACATTTCACATAATAAATTTCTGAAAACCTGCACAACATTTTGACTTGCCCTGTATTTCTGGGTGGCAGTATACATTAAATATTTTGATCCAGATTCATAGTTGTAACAAGGGAACTCTCAACCATTGCATGCCAAAACCTACCTTAAAATTTCTCTCAGAGAAGCATTGTGATGTACCAAGGCCAAGTCCATAATATTAACTGCCTTTTTAACTACAAGGCACAGGAATTGAAGCCAGAATCTAGCAATGGTAACCTGTTGCATGTAGCAGATGAACACCCTGCTTGACTTAGAGCAGAATGGAGTGAATCAGGTACAGCATAGATGATAGGTAGTGAGGATTATCCAATCCATCAAGTGATGAGTTGTATTACTTTCCTGTAGTTTAAATTAAGTGATTTTAACACTGGATTTTATTGCTTTGCAGTTAAAAAGGATTTTTTTTTTTTTTGGTCACGGCCTTGGTACATCACTTCTCTGGGGGAAATTTCAAGTTAGGTTTCAGCATGCAATGGTTGACAGTTCTCTTGTAAGTCATACCACTTCACAATAACTATAAAAAAAAAAACTTCCATTCAGCTGATCCAGTATTATAAATTAACTTTGTATGTTTAATTTATGTGTTTATGTTTATACATAGAAGTGAGATCAATAACAAAGAAGCCTGTGTGATAGCTTTGCAAGAGAAGATTCAGCAAATACAGACATGGACAAGTGACTGTCGAGGCATATATGAGGCAATGGCAACAAGAGATAGAAATTTAGAAAGAAATTTCAGAAAGGAATTTCCTGATGTTTCTGTAGTTGTCATGGAACAGTTAATCAAGTTTTTTAAGTAAGTATAACCCAAAGATATATTTTTTGGTACTAGCATGTAGGGAGACTTTAATATTTGTATACACTTTTAAGAATTTGTTCATCCACTTAAAACTATGCAGATTATGCACAATAGTGGATAAGCTCTAAAAAAAAGTAAGTTGTATCCGTGCCACATTCACTATATCAGTGTTTTGTGGCCATAACTAAGACTCACTTTATTTAGTTTCTGCCTTCCCTCCTAACAGCTGATTGTAATGACATGCATATAGCGCTCACTTCATACCCCTCTGTCATAATGTTGCATTCATTGTAGGTAATTGAAACTGGCACTTTTGGTAGATGCTGTATGTGAAATGTTTGCACCCAGAATAATAATGTTTACTTATGAATAATTTGCATGTGTTTATGTTATGTCACCAAATGAGTGAGATTTCAAGAATATATTAAATAGATGGAAAGATTACTTTAATCAGTTATTAAATGTACATGCAAAACAGAATGTTGAAGAGAGTGATTTACAGACAGCAGAAGTATTGGCCACAGAACCAAGCGCATTAGAGATTGACATGATTTGGGAAAAGAGGTTCTTCCAAATGAAAGAAAAAATCAATTACTATACCAGTCTATAAGAAATGTGATAAAACTGATTGCAACAACTACAGAGGCATCTCATTACTTTCAACTTCATACAAAATTCTAACATATATATATATTAAAATTCATCGGAGAACATATTGTTTAAACAACTCACCTCATAGGATTCATGCTTCCATGATATCGCGATTTCAAACATAATCATGTTCATCGTCAGCCATAACTCCGACTGATGAAATTCTTCGGCCGTCAACTATTCTATTGTCGCCATCTTCAGTGCAGCCACATTATATGGTTGAATTTATGAACTTCGAAATCAATGTAATTTCGTTAGGGATATCAAAATTCATTGATCTATTTTTGTTTTTCTGAATGTATATTTTTTCCCAAACTGTCAATTCCAAAGGTTTTAAAACAAGTAGAGAAACCTTTGGAATTGACAGTTTGGGAAAAAATATACATTCAGAAAAACAAAAATAGATCAATGAATTTTGATATCCCTAACGAAATTACATTGATTTCGAAGTTCATAAATTCAACCATATAATGTGGCTGCACTGAAGATGGCGACAATAGAATAGTTGACGGCCGAAGAATTTCATCAGTCGGAGTTATGGCTGACGATGAACATGATTATGTTTGAAATCGCGATATCATGGAAGCATGAATCCTATGAGGTGAGTTGTTTAAACAATATGTTCTCCAATGAATTTTAATGATTATACCTCATAATGTTTACATCCCAACATTAATTAAATATATATATATATATATATATATTTGTATTGAAGATGTAATTGGTGATCATCACTGTGGATATAAGAAATGTGATAAAACTGATTGCAACAACTACAGAGGCATCTCATTACTTTCAACTTCATACAAAATTTTAATACACATATATATATATATCTTAATATATAAAAATTTTGTGTCACGTTGTTTGTCCGCGATGGAATCCTAAACTACTGAACCGATTTTAATAAAATTTTGCACACTGTGTGCAGTTTCATCCAACTTGAAACGTAGGGTAGTTTATAACTAAATTTATAGTTACATTATGTTTTTATTGCAAATTATTTGTTTATTATTTAACAAAGAGTTATAATTATCTGTGAGTTCCATACGATTCTAACAGATGGCGGTGTAAGATAATTTGGTAAGGTAATTGGTTTATTATTTAACAAAGAGAGATCCAGGTGGCTGTGCTTTTTGTTGCAACCGCAAATTTCAATTGAATTACAAATATTGATTATTTCATAATTTAAGTGTGTTCAGTGTTTATTTAATTTCCAATATATTAATAATAACATTAATTTGTGTGTGTAAGTATTAGTTTTAAGTAATCTGGCTGAAAGACAGTTTGATATAAAGATTATTAAATGTTCCATTAAATGAAGAAGATTTTAAGAAAGAATACAATCACATTTTGAACATAGCCAATTTAAATGGGTTTAGAAAAGAAATAATTGTAAATAAATTAAAGAAATTCAGCCAACAAAAAAGATTGAAAGAATACACTACCCTGCAATTTGATTCAAAGAAAGGAAAACAGTTTAAGAAAATTACGTATCATCCTGAGATATTTATATATTAAATTTGGGAATTTTTAACATTATGAGGTTCAATTAATAATAATTAAATGAATCGTGATTTTTTTCTTACCTCATACATCTATGTTTCTTTAAACACAGCACTGCAGTATCGGCGACACTTTGTCGTCATCGTCATGACTCGTGAAAACAGCTGACGATGACGACAAAGTGTTGCCGATACTGCAGTGCTGTGTTTAAAGAAACATAGATGTATGAGGTAAGAAAAAATCACGATTCATTTAATTATCATCCTGAGATACATAACAAATTTCAAAACATTTTCAAGAAATTCAATATTACATTGACACCGATAAATAAATTGAGCCTTGGTAATATATTAATAACTAATAAGAAATTGAACACCCCAGATAGCAAAAAATCTGGAATTTATCAAATTAATTATAAGGACTGCAATAAAGTATACATAGGAAAAACAAAAAGAAATTTGGACACTCACACTAAGGAACACTTCAGAAATATTAATTAATAATAGTTTTAAAAAACTAAAAGAACACGCTTTATTAGAAAACTAAAAAATGAAAAATATTTTAATTTCCAATACGCTTGGGATAAAATAAAGTGCTCAACAAAAAAAATCATCTCCAACACATATAGAATAAAATTAGAGTTATCAACAAAAAGAAAATAATTTTACCATCAAAAGCGTGGGGTGCTCTATATCAATTAATATATTTGATAATAAACAGATATTGGTAAAAGTAAGCTCTCTAAGAAGAAAATGTAAAAATCATAAAAAGCACCGCACGCTTTTGATGGTAAAATTATTTTCTTTTTGTTGATAACTCTAATTTTATTCTATGTGTTGGAGATGATTTTTTTTGTTGACCACTTTATTTTATCCCAAGCGTATTGGAAATTAAAATTATTTTTCATTTTTTTAATTTTCTAATAAAGCGTGTTCTTTTAGTTTTTTAAAACATTATTTATTTTTTATTTTTTAGTTTTAATATTTTACAGAATAAGATAAAAATGTAAATATCTTTAAATTCGATACTATTGTAGTATGAGCTAAAAGTAATACTCTTCTATAAAAAAAACCAGCGACGTATGGATTACTGAAATTATATACCACTAAGGGTTCACTGCTCTACCAACTGAGCTCTTACAACGATTGACTAAAAACTCGACAAGTCCGCAACCTATTATACCAGTTTTCATTTTTTTGATTTTCGGATGATTCTGGCAAGGATTTTAGAAACAAAATATGAAATTATTGTACTGTCACGGGTCCTCTACAAGTATACAAAGTTTCAAGTCGATCCAATGTTTCTAAGTGGGTGAAAATCGCATTGAAAGATTCCGTTACATTGATACAAAAACACTTTTTTTTTTATTTTCTGATGATTATGGCCAGGATTTTAGAAAATAAATATGAAATTATTGTATTGTCATGGGACCTCTACAAGTATACAAAGTTTCAATTCGATCCAATGATTTTAAGTGGGTGAAAATCACGTTGAAAGATTCTGTTACATAGATAGATAGATAGATAGATAGATAGATAGATAGATAGATAGATAGATAGATAGATAGATAGATACAGGTCAAGCTAATATAAAGCATGTGAAAATGGTGAAATTGAAAAATCAGCTATTGCAGCACATAGTTTATTGGAGAATCATAAAATTGAAAAAGAAGCCCTACTTTTAAAACATTTGGAAAAACCTTTAGAATTGACAATTTGGGAGAAGATATATATTCAGAAGAACAAATTTAGATCCATGAATTTCGAGATTCCTGATGAACGTGACCTAATCTCAAAGTTCATCAAATCAACACCAGATGGCAACGTTATTGATGGAGATTCCAATGAAAATCCAGTAGTCATAATGTCAGTTGAAAATGAGAGAGATCCTTCTCTCGAAAACTAGTTCCCGTGTTTGAAGAAACATAAAATATGAGGTAAGATGTTCAAAATTGACTCATTAATTTAAGAAATACATTATGTATTGGAAAAGGACTGTTAATGACAAAGAGGGAAATTTTGAAGAAGTGGCTGAATTCAAATTCCTAGAAACAATAATTACAAACAGGAAAGAGGTGCAAAAAGAAATTAAACATAGTCTGAACTCTGGAAATGCATGCTATTATACCAAAACATACATCAATTTAACTAATCACTTCAAAGTTAACACCTTTAATCTGGGACCTTCATTTCTTACAGGTATGAAGTAGTTGAGAATTTATCTCTACATGATAGAGAAGTGAATATAAATACTTATTTATAAATGAGTTGGATAAAATGTTTTTACATCTCACCTCATAAAGTTCTGTGTTTTCACAATTCCGGTTTCAAAGGTAATTTGCCTTCATCTTCAGTCAAACTTCAACTGTTGAAATTTTGAAAACTGTTGAAATTTGAAAATCTTCGAAACTTCCATCTGGTGCCAATTTTATGAAATTGGAGATTAAATTTTGTAACATAGAACTTTATGAGGTGAGATGTAAAAACATTTTATCCATCTCTTTTTTAAATTTGTAAATACCTCATAGTGTTACTTCCCACTGTAATTTTAATTAAATAAATATGTGTGTTGTTTTATTTTTTTTAAAATTAATGTTGGGAAGTAAACATTATGAGGTTATATCATTAATAGTGAGTTGAGAACATATTTTTAACGACTCACCTCATACAATTTCAAATTTCTTTGATACCGACAGTTTCAGACGACATCTCGTCCCTCTTTGGTCATGACTTCCACTCACTAAATATTAAAAAATTTCTTAGACTCAAATTAAAAAATAAGAAAATTACGGATTTAAATTGGTAAAGATGATTTTTAATTTCTAGGCGTCGTCCAAAGATTTACCAGAAAGCTCAGTTGTCAGTAACATTGTTAAATGAATTGTCACGCTGCACAACGTCTACAGATAAATCATCATTTTTTCCGACAGAATATTTGGATTTCCTCAAGGCTTTGGATGGTATTGATAATTACTCAAATTCTCCACCCATCATAAATGAGGAATTGTGGAACAGCCTATGTCGAATTAGACGTCTGAAACTGGAGAGTGAACTCAAGGTCTGTATCATATTATATCCTCACCATACTCATTCTTAAGTAAAAAAAAAAATGAACTATGTCCACTTCTCAAATTTTGAGGAGTCACTTGTTTTATTTTTGTAGTGATCATAATAAAAATTTAATGGAAATGGTTACAGAAAATTATCTAATTTCTTTTCAGCAAATCCCTTTTCATGTTTAATAGTGAGTGGAGAACATATTTTAATCGACTCACCTCATACATTTTCAAACTTCTTTGATACCGACAGTTTCATACAATATCATGTCCTTCATCAGTCATGGCATCCACTGATGAAATTCCGTGATTGTTGATTTCTTTAGTGACATCACCTCTTGTGCTGCCATCTTTCGTTGGGATTATAAACTTTGTAATTAAATTTTTATCCACCGGAATATGTTCTCCACTCAGTATTAATGATATAACCTCATAATGTTTGCTTCCCGATATTAATTTAAATATAACCCTTTTCATGTGTCTGTACAAAGTTACATAGGGATATTGTACTTCACATTTGCTGCATTTCAAGATCCTACTGCAGTTGTTGGCATAGCTTTTTCCATATCATTTTACTCCAATTTTCCTGATTTGTTTTTATTTTTTAATTATGTGCTATCTGAAACAATATTAATTTTTAAAAAATTGATAATTGATAAAACCAGATACAATTTTAAACAAACGAAGCTGATATCAATATTCATCCTTCTTTGCCTGGTGCATGGGTAATTAACATCGAACAGCATACGAACACTGAAATTAAATACACTGGCATTTGATAATTGTATATATAAACACTCAAAATATAAAGGTTAGTGTGAAATAAAACATTTCTTTAAGATATTACAATAATCTAATTTGAAATACATAGGAATATTTTAACAAAACTGTGAAAACACCAAAGTGTCTTCTCACACAAAAAAAAACAAATACTTCACAAAGGAATACATATATTTTTTTTAATATAATAAATTTGGGAATTTTTAACATTATGAGGTTTTATTGATAAGAATCAAATGAATTGTGAATTCTTCTTACCTCATACTTCTATGTTTTTTTTTAACACAGCACCGCAGTATCAGCGACCATCGTCGCCATCAACATTGACAGTCGTGAAAACAGCAGATGATGGTGACAACGGTCGCTGATACTGCGGTGCTGTGTTTAAAAAAACATAGAAGTATGAGGTAAGAAGAATTCGTGATTCATTTGATTCTTATCAAAGGAATATATGTTGCCTCTGGAAGTAGTATATATAGGGTGCTTTAAAATTTCCCTTACAAATTTCTAGGACTTGTAGAGAGGATTGAGTAGATAATATTTAGAATTGGAAACCATGTTTGGAAATTTACCGTTTCCATGCTACAGCCATTTGACAACAAGTATTGCTTGAACGTATGTCACATGTCTCTACAAGTAACAGCTCCGTGATTCGTCTGCTGCAGATTTACATGATGAGGGGCACTTACGTTGGATCATGTGATGTCAATTTATGTTTATCATACCTCTCGGAGCTGGTTCGAGCCTCATTCACATGTCTTTCAGTGTTAGAACAACATGGTTGAGTATAAATCATATTTGAAGAGAAAAATTATACGCTCAGACCGAGACTTGAACCCGGGACCCTTGGTTTTCTAGTCCAAGTGCTCTACCATTTGAGCTACCTGAGCAAGTACCGATCTAAACGCAAATTTTTCTCTATATACGTTGTAATTCCCGCCCACCAAATGCTTTGAAGCCTTTTGCTACTATCTTTGCAAATGGCGGCTCCTATATTAAGAAGACATATTTGGGAATTATACATTTGGTGGGCGGGAATTACAACGTATATAGAGAAAAAATTGCGTTTAGATCAGTACTTGCTCAGGTAGCTCAAATGGTAGAGCACTTGGACTAGAAAACCAAGGGTCCCGGGTTCAAGTCCCGGTCTGAGCGTATAATTTTTCTCTTCAAATATGATTTATCCATCATTGAAATGTATGAAATTAATAATAAGAACATCGATGGTTGAGTATACTTTTGCTGAATACACCGACATGATCCTTCTGTATGATGAAGCCCGAGGTAATGGAAAAGCTGCTTGTCGTTTTTATCAAGATCATTTTCCACAATGTCCGACTCCATTGCATACCCTTTTTGTCATAATTACGCAATGGCTACAAGAAAGGGGTACTTTTACTGCCAGCAGGAATGACTGTGGTGCTTCAAGGAGATGTCACACTCTCAAATTGGAAGAGGCCATATTGCATCAAGTTGAAGGGAACCCGTCGAGTACATAAGCAATTGTGCGTATAATGGATGTTGCTCCTTGCACCATCTGAAATGTTATGCATGAACAACAACTACATGCATACCACCTGCAAAGGGTTCATTCACTACTGCCAGCCAATTTTGCTCCACGCGTTAAGTTCTGTATGTGGTTTCTCCACTGCTGCATCAATGAGCCCCTATTTCCATGGTGCATTCTCTTCACAGATGAATGTACATTTGCTAGGGATTGTTTATTCAATTCACGAAACAGCCATGTCTGGGCAGACAAAAACCCTCATGCCACACATGTCCAGGGATTCCAATACAGATTTTCAATTAATATGTGGGCAGATATTCTGGATAGTCATGTGATTGGACTGTACATGCTTCCATTGAGGCTAACAGGTCCCATCTACTTGATCTTCCTACAACAAGTATTTAGTGTGTTGTTGGATACTGTGCCATTGAACATCCATCAAGACATATGGTTTCAGCATGATAGTGCACCCCCTCATTTTTCACTTCATGTTCGGGAACATCTGGACTGAGGATTGAACGAAGGTGGTCCAATTGCATGGCCTGCACGATCACCAGATTTAACTCCATTGGACTTTTTCCTCTGGGGTCATATGAAGAGTTTGGTTTATGACACTCCTGTAGAGACAGAAGAGATTGCAGGTACACCAGGTGTGATAGAATGTGTTTACCAAAACGTCATTTGTAGGTACAATGTGTGCAACGAAGTTGCTGGTTACCACGTCAAACTGCACTTGTAATGAATCTGAATGTTAACCATCAGTTAAAAAGGACAAAAACAGTTTAAGTTTAACTATAAACAAAAGTGTTTGTGAAAAATTATTCAGTTTCCTTTTTGTTCCTTTGGTTATCAATGAGTTGAATTGTAAAACAAGTGATATACCGTATCACGCCTCATAACAAATTACTTGTAAATAAGGTCGCGTTAAAAACATGTTTTAAAATGGCTGTAACATGGAAAATGGTAAGTTTCCAGACATGGATTCCAATTCTAAATATTTTAACCAGTCTCCCCTCTACAAATCCTAGAAGTTTGTAAGGGGAATTTTAGAGCACCCTGTATGTATTTGGTGACCATTGTGTCTGTATGGTGAAGCTATTGTAATTATGAAGTACTAAGCATTTTTATCTTTATGTGGCCCAATTACTTTGCCTGAACCCCCCGTACTTGAGAGGTCTGCTTACTAATTGGTGAGACTCCATTGTACTGCTATTACATATTATGTGAAAATCTCTTAATCTGTTTTTTATGATATTTTTGCCTATGGGCCATATTAAATATAAGGTTTAAGTACCACCATTTGCCCCGATTCATCACTTCTGAGGAAAAGGGTAATAACAGATATAACTAAAGTGTCAAGAACATCCTTCAACATATATGAGAATAGATGGGTTATTTTCTATATATATATACTGGCTGGCCCGGCGAACTTTGTATCGCCTTTAAATATTTTCCGATGTTTTATTAGTTATTCTGCTATTATGTCAGGGTAATGGCTCCTTTGTAACTCTGTGTCGAATGTTACGTATGTTATGAACTCGATGTCCTAGTTCTAGCAATTCCTCAACAATACTCTCTGTATTTATAGAGTAATGCATATTATGAAGAACTACTCGGAAAGCCCTTTCCTGTTTTAACTGATACATGTGATATTTTGCATTATTCTCATTTAGCAACCTCACCAACGATCTGTAAGCTTCAGTAGAGGTTGGCAGGATTTTAACCTCTTCTTTATACATTTTGTATGAGAAATCTGAATCAGAAAGTTTTTGTTTTACACAATTTATTAGTTCTGGTACGTTAACTACTCCCGGTATAAATATGGGTGGTGGTTTATGTGGAAGTGGTTTTGTTGATTGAGATGAATTTATGTTGTCTGCATTCTCAGTAGCATCCATAAGTGTATCATAAGGATTATATACATTTATTGATGGAATATTTTGAGGAGGCTTGCTGATTTCATTATACTTTCTTTTTTTTTTTCTACGAACTTGTTGCCAATTTGGATTCTCATCATCATCAAGAAGTCTCTGTATAGTAATATCATCTTGTGATATATTATAGTCATCTTGTTTTTCATTTAATTGAGGCATGGAGAATGTTTCTGTAATATTAGACATATTATTATAACTAACAGACTTATTTACAGTTCTGTTATTCTGTTCCTTAGGACCTTCATATGTTTTTAAATTGACATTCTTCTTACATGTAAGATTTATGTCACATAGGCCTATACCAATTTCCGGAATTCACTTGATATCTATCATTCATGGTCTCTAGAACTGATTCGCCATATTGTTCAATGTCCCTTCTCGGTCCAGTTAAATTTAAATTAAGTTGCTGTCTTTCAGCCAGATTACTTAAAACTAATACTTACACAAAAAATTAATATTATTATCAATATATTGAAAATACAATAAACACTGAACACACTTAAATTATGAAATAATCAATATTTGTAATTCAATTGAAATTTGCGGTTGCAACAAAAAGCACAGCCATCTGGATCTCTCTTGGTTAAATAATAAACCAATTATGTTACCAAATTACCTTACTACACCGCCATCTGTTAAAATCATATGGAACTCACAGATAATCATAAAATTTTTCTCTTTACCATTTGATTACAATAATTTAGTTGTGTACATTAATTTACTTATTTCAATCATAGTAACAGCTTTACCTTTTTAATATTAATTTAATAAATAATGCTTTAGCTATGTGGAGTCCCTTCATGTCTTCTTCAGGTAGAAGCCATTCATTGTGTATTTGTGAATGATGATTCACTGCATTTGAATGTGGGACCAAGAGAGTAAGGTAAAGGAAGGACTTATGCTTGGATGGAAAGGAAGCCTGAATTAGCTCAATGGATAGAGAATCAGCACGGAAAGCTGAAGGTTCCGGGTTCGATTCCTGGTTCAGGCATAAATTTTTCTCTTTACCATTTGATTACAATAATTTAGTTGTGTACATTAATTTACTTATTTCAATCATAGTAACAGCTTTAGCTTCTTAATATTAATTTAATTATAACTCTTTGTTAAATAATAAACAAATAATTTGCAATAAAAAAATAATGTGACTATAAATATAGTTATAAACTACCCTATGTCTCAAGTTGGATCAAACTGCACAAAGTGTGCAAAATTTTATTAAAATCGGTTCAGTAGTTTAGGATTCCATCGCAGACAAACAACATGACACAAATTTTTTATATATTAAGATATGTTGCTTTTCTCTCTCTCCTGCATGAGATCAGAACTGGGGTGTACAGTGCCTTTGCTGCTTAAGCTACCCAATACATGCTGTATTATAATAATAAATAAAAATACAAGCTACTTGATAAAATTAAAATATTTAGACCACATTTGCCTTTTAACATGATCTTCATGATTATCAGGAGCTCCATAGTCCAGATCGAATCTTGGCTTTCTTTAGAAGTTTCCTCTGTCTTTTAGCTGCAGGTCACCACTTTTTTGTACCCACCTTCCTTATATCATCCATTAGCTCATACTATTTTTCTTTCTTTTTTTTTCAGGCTAATATTCCATGATCTTTATTGATTTTTAAATTCCCTTTGTTCTTTTTTAACATAACCTACCTCAAACTAGAGATATTAATTACTCAAATTATATCAGGTAATTTATAAAATTGATACAATTTCTGACTTATTTCTTATTCTCAAAATTTCCCATTTTAACAGATCCATGTATTGTCTTCATTATTTTTCTCTCAAAAACACATAAACATAACATGTCAGACTGTGACAGGGTCCCATGTTTTGGATACATAAATAAATACACATCTTGATGTTATATTTTAAATTAACATGTTCCAGAATTGGATACAGTTTTATTTTAGAAAGAAAAATTACGTTTGAACCGGGAGTTGAATCCCAGACCTCTGACTCTGTACATCAGTGCGGTAACCATTACGCCATTCGAACTTCCGATAGGAACATCAAATTTCTTTCTACTTATACAATTAATTCTCCTTTCATCCAAAAGCAATAGCCATCACTATCAACAATGCCATCTGACGACTTCTTTTCAAAATATTTTTTTATTGAGAATTTAAACGTTAATTTTTAAGCGGTTAAAGCAACATATTTTGATGTTATATCTTAAATTAACATGTTCCAGAATTGGATACAGTTATATTTTAGAAAGAAAAATTACTTTTTTATTTTTATTTCACCATAAGAAAAATTATGTTTGAACCAGGAGTCAAACCCCAGACCTCTGACTTTATACTTATACAATTAATTCTCATTTTATCCGAAAAATAAAAAAAATTAATGTTTGAATTCTCAATAAAAAATACTTTGAAAAGAAGTCGTCAGATGACGTTGTTGATAGCGATGGCTATTGGCCTTTGGATGAAAGGAGAATTAATTGTATAAGTAGAAAGAAATTTGGCGTTCCTATCAGAAGTTCGAATGACATAACGGTTACCGCACTGATGTACAGAGTCAGAGGTCCGGGGTTTGACTCTCAGTTCAAACGTAATTTTTCTTTGTTTTTATTATTAATTTCATACATCTCAATGATGGATAAATCATATTTAAAGAGTCCCGGTCTGAGCGTATAATTTTTCTCTTTAAATATGATTTATCCATCATTGAGATGTATGAAATTAATAATAAAAACATCGAAAATAGCCGTACTGGCATTTATAATGTAATGTATAATTCCCAAATATGTCTTCTTAATATAGGAGCCGCCATTTGCAAAGATAGAAGCAAAGGCTTCAAAGCATTTGGTGGGCGGGAATTTCAACGTATATAGAGAAAGATTTGCGTTTAGATCGGTACTTGCTCAGGTAGCTCAAATGGTAGAGCACTTGGACTAGAAAACCAAGGGTCCCGGGTTCAAGTCCCGGTCTGAGCGTATAATTTTTCTCTTTAAATGTAATTTTTCTTTCTAAAATAAAATACACATCTTATTATAGTGTGTGAGATTTAAGTATGTGACTGACATTTATAAATCTCACTGACTGTCTCTTGCTTTCAATGTCCAAAAGTATGTCTCACTACAAGATATGATACAGGGACAGTGTCAACATTCAGTTGTAAATCTCTTGAATCAGATAAAAAAAATTATTGTTCAGCAGCCAAATATGTATAACCTGTCAATTACATACTTAGATCTCATGTACTATAGTGCTACACTTAGGGTCGCATGCAAATACATTGCAAAATTTTTCTCTTCAAATTTAACATTAGTCTCTACTCAAATTACTTCCAATCACTGGTGAGCTGACTTTCCGTGAACAAGTGCAAAGATTGAATTAGCGACCCACTAACTGCTCATGCATGAAAGTCATCGTTTTCGTAATATTGGCAAGAAATTACCCAGAATTCTCAGCGATAAAACCACTTCTGTTATTTTCGTCTGCTAGAGGAATGCATTTATACTTGCGTCCCGCAAATAAAACCATATACAACGACGTCTGCGTCGTACTATATTACGCCGATTCTCCTGTTCTTCCAGTTGAATTTTTTTATAGACTCTATTAAATTCCTCTTCTCTGCGTAAACCGAAAACATGATCGAAGTCTTCAAGGTCAGACATCTTGGATAAAGCAGCAAGGTTTCAAAGTACATCGGTTCCCATCGGGTTGCTCACGATTCATTTCTCTGCTAAAGTCACCTCACCAGGTAGCTTTGGATGCAACTTTCTCAGCAGAGTACAGGCAGAGAACGACTTTTATGGTCTAATGCATTCATAGATATGAACCTTAGTTTCGCATAAAAGCAATCTTTTTTTTTTTAATTTCTGGAATTCATAGTAACTTTTCATCCTTGTGCTAATTTTTGAACATGTAATCTACTCAAATCATGGTATCTTTACCTTGTCGTGGTGGAGTGGCTTGTGTGCTTAAATGATCCTGAGAGCTATGCCGGCGGTAGCATTGCTGCCGATAGGGTTACCCATGCTGGACTGGTCGAAGGTGATAAGCCAGACGAAATAAGTACCTTGGTCGAAAGAGTGACGATCTTTCACCGTAAAAATACAACCGTCAAGAAATGCGGACATGGGTTCTACTGGGGTAAAATTTTCCGGAGGTCAAATAGTCCCCCATTCGGTTCTCCGGGCGGGGACTACTTCAGGGAACCCATGCCAAAGGCTCAAATACAGGGACATGTTCCTAGGAACATGGAATGTTAGGACTTTATACAATAGCGGGGCACTAGAGATATTAACGCAGGAATTGGATAAATCGCCCTTGGATATAGTCGCTTTACAGGAAGTTAGGTGGCCAGGAGAAAGGTAGTCAGGAATCAGGAAGCTTTTCATTATACTATGGGGGTGCAGAAAGACCTGCATTTGGAACGGGTTTTTTAGTCAGAAGGAGGATCCTATCCGCTATCCGAGATATTAAGTTTGTTAGTGATAGGATATCATACATAATTCTAAAGGGTAAACGACATGATTTTATAATTGTAAATGTACATGCCCCCACAGAAGATAAAGATGACAAGATCAAGGATGAGTTCTATGACGAATTAGAATGCTTATTTGATAGCCTTTCACGATATCATATGAAAATTGTCTTAGGAGATTTTAATGCAAAAGTGGGGCGGGAAGATATATTCAAACCAACAATAGGCAAATTCAGTCTTCATGAAGATAGTAACGACAACGGGGTTAGATTAGTCACATTTGCCACATCAAAGAATCTCGTTGTTAAGAGCACAACATTTCAGCATAAGGATATTCATAAATACACCTGGACGTCCCCAGATGGAGAAACTCGGAACCAGATAGATCATGTATTAGTGGATAAACGCTGGCACAGTAGCATCATTGATGTTAGATCAGTTAGAGGGACAGACTGCAATTCAGATCATCATCTGGTCAGGGTGAAAATCAGACAACGGCTATCGCTTATGAGAGGAACAAACGTTAAAGATGATTCTGTAAAATATGAATTAAAAAACTTGAAAAATGATGAAATGCGGCAAGAATACCAAATCAAAATTGCTAATAGATTTGAAGTACTGGAATCTTCAGATGACAATGTGGCAAACGAAGAAGAAACTGATATAAATAAAGAATGGGAGGCTATAAGGAGATACTATTAAATTGTCAGCATCAGAAAGCATTGGTTGTTTAAAAAAGAGGCAAAACAAGAAATGGTTTGATGAGGAATGTGCAGACATTGTAAAGAAAAGAAAGCTAGCAAAAATTAAATGGTTACACGAGCCAAATGAGGTAAATTTAGAGCAATGGGGTAGTGTTAGACGGGAAACCACCAAGTTACTAAAGAGTAAAAAGAGGGAATATTTGAGAGAGAAGATTAATGATCTTGAATTGAATGCAAAAATAGGAACATTAGAGAATTATATCAGGGAATTAGTATAGAGAAGAGAGGTTTCAGGCTAGAACAAACATAATTCGGAATGAAAATGGGGATATGATTGCAGATTCCAAGAGTATATTAAATAGATGGAAAAGTTATTTTAATCAGCTATTAAATGTACATACAGAACAGGACATTGAAGAGAATAACTTACAGACAGCAGAAATGCTAGTCGCAGAGCCAAGTGCATTAGAGGTTGAAATGGCAATTGAAAAATTGAAGATGTATAAAGCATCAGGTTCAGATGAGATCCCAGCAGAACTGATAAAATCTGGGGGAGAAATATTGATGGACAAGATACGCTGGTTGCTTAGTATGATTTGGGAAAAAGAAGCTCTTCCAGATGAATGGAAGGAATCAATTATCGTACCAATTTATAAGAAAGGAGATAAAACTGATTGCAACAACTATAGGGGCATCTCATTACTTTCAACTTCGTACAAAATTCTAACAAATATATTAGTAAGCAGACTTACTCCCTATATTGATGACATTCTAGGAGATCATCAATGTGCATTTAGAAGAAACAGGTCTACAACAGATCAGATTTTAGTATAAGACAGATTTTAGAAAAGAAATGGGAATATAATGGCACTGTACATCAACTATATGTAGACTTCAAAAAAGCATATGATTCAATAAGAGGGAGAAGTTATATAGTATCCTGCTGGAGTTTGGAATTCCTAAAAAGTTAGTTAGACTTATACGAATGTGTCTAAATGGCTCAACGAGTAGGGTGCGTGTAGGCAAACAGTTTTCAGACACTTTTGAAATCCAGAATGGGTTAAAGCAAGGAGATGCACTATCTCCTCTACTATTAATTTTGTACTAGAGCATGCCATTAAATCTTTAGAGAATGAGGAAGGCTTACAACTGAATGGTATTAATAAGCTGTTAGTTTATGCTGATGATGTAGTACTACTTGGCCGATAGCGAGGAGATACTAAAGGCCAACACGCACACACTATTGAGTAACACTAAGAAATTAGGACTGGAAGTAAATATCAGTAAAACTAAATATATGGTCACACGTAGAAATACATTATATAATGGAAATGGAGAGCTAATGACAAATGAGGGAAATTTTGAGGAATTGGCTGAATTCAAATACCTAGGAACAATAATCACAAATAGGAATGAGATGCACAAAGAAATTAAACATAGGCTCAATTCTGGAAATTCATGCTATTATGCATTGCAGAGACTTTTGATGTCCCAACTCCTTTCAAAAACGTTAACTGAAAATATATAAAACTATTGTTCTACCAGTTATATTATATGGGTGTGAAACATGGACTCTTACTTTAAGGGAGGAAAGGAGATTACGAGTATTTGAGAATAAAGTTCTTAGGAAAATTTTGGACCAAAGAGAGATGAACAGACAGGTGAATGGAGAAGACTACATAACAATGAACTACATGGTCTTATAGGAAGCCAGATATAATAAGAACAGTTAAGTCCCGTAGACTGCGATGGGCAGGACATGTTGCGCGTATGGGGAATGAAAGACGTGCATGGAAACTTCTTGTAGGAAAGCCAGAAGGAAAACGCCCAGTTGGTAGACCAAAATGAGGTGGAGAACAACATTGACTATGATTTGAGGGAAGTAGATTATACAGGGAATGATTGGAAAGCATTAGCTCAGGATAGGGATGTATGGAGAGCTTATGTCCGTGCGGCCATGAACCTACGGGTTTGATAGTGCCAGTGAGTAAGTAAGTAAGTAAGTAATCTACTCAAATTATTTAGTCAACCTAATCAAATTTAGGTGAAGTATATGATCATTTTCATGTAACATAAATTCTTTGCATTTACAGACTCGAAGGGCTGCTTTAGAAGTTGCAGAGTCTGAACAGACAGTGAGTATTTATCAGAAACGACTGGCAAATGAAAAACAGAATTTATTAACATTACAAGATAAATTACAGAAGATTAAAGATGATTTATTGGAAATAAAACACAATACAGAGGTAGGAAAATGTGTTTGTTTAACATAACATATAAATTTTACATGAATAGATCTAGATCTACAGCTTATTGATATTAATCCTTAAAGTTCATGTAATGGCTACAGGCTTCAAAGTAAAGCATGTGTTCACTGTGGCTTTCATATATTATCATTTTTTTAAATTTATATATTACTTCATAAAATTATGCAGAGAAAATGTATACCTCCATTTACAGTATGTGAACTAAGTATGGCTACCTTTTGGAAGGGAAATAAATCTGTGGGTACCTTGTCATATATTTACAGCATGTAAATGAACCTGAAAACTGAGTAAAATTTCTTGGTCATTTTACTCCCAGATTTGAATTTCATTGCTAATGACCAGAGCTGTGAAAGAGCGATGTTAAATAAAATAGTAACTAACGGATGTAAATCTATAATATTAAAGGGTTAATATTTATAAGAACTCCAATCCTTGAGGAAGTATGAAAAATGAAAACCATAATTTTGTCGGTATTACTTCAGATTATTGCACTCTAGTAGCAATGATCATTCATAGTTGGTATACAAATCTACGAATATGAACATAGTGTAAGACTTTATGCTCTAATAAAGTTAAAAAGCTACCCCTTTGTTATTGTTACAAATCCTTAGTACAACAAGTTTATAAGTTATCTATAAGGAATGTATGTTTATAGATTTATATGACATCTATTTAACACATTTTATACCAAAAATATCTTAGTGATGATCATGGTTAATTTACTATTTGTTGGTTTAAGATATAATTACCTGCTTTTCTGTCATTTGATGATTCTCTTATTCTGGAGATTTAATTTGTTGAATAAAATTGTATTACTGAATAGAACAGTTGATTAATATTTTATAAAAATATCTTTAATACTCTATATTGTAATTTGGAGGCTTTTCCAAAAGGGCTTAAAGAACTTTGGAACATGGATTACTTGTGATGGTTAGGTAGTGTGTGTTTTACTTACGGATTTGGATTTTGCCAAGCGGAAAAGGCCGGAGACTGTACTATAAAGGGGTAGTTGAGATCATTAAATTAAAGAATAACTTTAACACTCTATATTTAAAACTATAAGCAATAAATTATACAATTAAAAAGTAATTAAACTAACTTCAACTATTCTATGGGATTTCCTATACGTAGCTAGAGAAAGAGAGACGTTTACACGATAGTAGCTTGAAACTATGCCATATGACCTGACTTAATCATAATTTTAACTTCATCATATTCTACACTCTAATTCAACTGGTTCCTATTTACAAGCTACAAGATCTACAACTTTTACCTTTTTTGGTTTCATTTCAGAGCCCCCAAAATCCTATTAAAATAACATGGTTACAGACTTAACTAAAGTTGTTCTGTAGACTGACAGACTTATGGTCATCTCCTGTCCAGTCTTATATGCTTCCCTCTGAAGTCCTAATTGTCTATTTTGATGCAGTGTTCAACCCACTCTCTCTCTCTTTCAGCAGAGCAGAGTTCTATGCCACTAATGGTATTTTCTGACCTAGATAATATAGCTTGTATTTGGGAATATTTCTGTACATCCTGTTAAGCATGAATATGACTTCCAAATCAATGTTTCCTCTAACATAAAGGTTTTGCCTTGTATAATTCCTAGTTAATAGAACCATTAATGACTAATTAAAATATGTTTAATAACTGATTGAAATATCTTTCCTTAGTTTCCTAATTATAATACTCTATTCCATTTCTTTTGATAATGACAATATTTTCAGATCCAGATAGTGATGAAAGGAGGATTAGTTGAAGTTAAAACTACAGGATCACTGTCTGATTTTAGCAATGCAGTACTGATAACTCGTGGCAAAGTTGAGGCTATAAATGAACTTGTAAGAGTAAGTATTCATCTTTTTTTTTAGTGTTATATAAACACGAACTATATTTCTCTGATTTTAATTCTGTGTAGAGTATAATACTACAAATTTAAAGTATTGTTGCTAAAAGTGATATCAAGATCATTTGTATCATAATTAATACATGTGTTAGACAATGTTAAAAGAAATGAGGAAAATTATGGAAGAGTTGGATGTAGAACTCATTCTCCACCATATACAAAACTACGAGAACAACTAGAAAGCCCATCTTCAATGAAAGCCATCTCATAGAATTCCAAAAGCCATGCTTCATTACTGTCCCCAAGGCAAAAAAAGATTGTCGGGACGTCCAAAAAAGTGCTGGATGGAAAATTCCTCTTTGAGACCATAACAGGCCACATGGCCTAATACTTGCATGGATGATGATGATTGTCACAATAGGTCATACTTAAAAGGGAAAAAATAATAAAAAACTATTAATTATTAATCATATTTAAAGAAAACTATAAATTATTAATCATAGTTATACCTAAAGATAGGAAATAAATAAACACACCCAAATACACTATTTAGTCATGCTTAAAGGGCTTTTAGAATATAAAAAACAAATAGAATTTTATAATAAAATCATTCTAGATTCACATTATAATAAGTGTTTGTAGAAACCTGTCGCAACCACACCAGGATATAGTTTCAAAAATATCAACATGTTTTGACAGACTATGGATAATACACTTATATAAGGTTATATAAGCAGCTATGGCAAAACATAATTATATAAAGTAGTTATACAATCTGGCCCTGAAAAGATCAGAATTATTCCACAATTAGGTAAATTTTAGAAAGTTTTGAAGGTTCGATGGAAGTAGGGTTATCACAAATTTGGAAATGAGAAAGTGGAAAAAAAATCAGATATATACTCGTAAAATTTTAGCCAAAAAGTCAGTCTGGAGGGAGGAACACTACAGCTTCCTTTAGATCATGAATACTTTCCTCTTCATGTGTGAGTATAATTCATTATTTCCCCAAATATGGTGGATAAATATCAACTTAACTTCAAAATTATAAAGTTTAAGAAAAAATACTAAAAATAATATATTAATTTAATTGGTAATATAAAATATGCCTTTCTATTATAATTTATAGTCTAGCAATACAAAAAGACCTAAGGTCAAACATAATTAAAATAGCTAACTTAACATTTTAATAAAGTTTTGATAAACTACAGTTATATTTAAATTAATATCGGGAAGTAAACATTATGAGGTTATATTATTAATAATGAATGGAGAACATATTTTAATTGACTCACCTCATACATTTTCAAACTTCTTTGATACCGACGGTTTCAGACAAAATCATGTCCTTCATCAGTCATGGCGTCCATTGATGAAATTCCGTGATTGTTGATTTCTTTAGTGACATCACCTCTTGTGCTGCCATCTTTCGTTGGGATTATAAATTTTGTAATTAAATTTAATTACAATTTAATTACAAAATTTATAATCCCAACGAAAGATGGCAGCACAAGAGGTGATGTCACTAAAGAAATCAACAATCACGGAATTTCATCAATGGACGCCATGACTGATGAAGGACATGATTTTGTCTGAAACCGTCGGTATCAAAGAAGTTTGAAAATGTATGAGGTGAGTCAATTAAAATATGTTCTCCATTCATTATTAAACTACAGTTAACTTAATAAGCTCTCTCGTGTTAATAGTAAGGAAAGATTTCAAATTTGGCGCACTCAAATATGGCAATTCTATAGTGTCTTAGACAAGAATGGAACGGTCTTGTTTAGATTAATGTAATGGTGATGTTTTCATATAGCTTGTGTGATGTTATGTTAAATAAAGTTGTTATTTTGTTTTATGGTGTTCTATATCATATAAATATTCCAGAGTACAGAAGTCTTCATCCTAGAAAGGAACCGCTTTAGAACTATTTAAATCATATTTAAGTAATAGAACCCAAACAACAAAAATTGACGATAACTACAGTAGTATACATAATATTAATATAGGTGTCCCTCAAGGGACTGTTTTAAGACCAAATTTATTCCTAATTTATATTAATGATTTACTCAAAATTAACTTAGAAACATTTCTGGTTCTATGTATGCATATGCTGACGACACCGTTGTTTTATTTTCTGGCTCTACATGGACCGAAACCATACATAATGCTAATAAAGGAATCAATGTAATTAAAGAATGGCTAGACTCAAATTCACTTTCTTTGAATATTTCAAAAACTACATTAATTCCTTTTTCTTTAACATCACGCGGTATATATGAATTTCATTCAAACGCCAGTCACGATATTACAATACACAATTGTAATAATGCAATTGCACAATATCAACACAAGTGAAATGTCTAGGTATATATATATATGTGTGTGTGTGTGCATGTGCGTGTGTTTGCGCGTGCGCCGTGTCCTAAGTTGTACCCATTGGGTTTAATTCCTCTAAAGTGGAAGTAGGGATTATATATGTTTATAATCTTGAAGTGTTTATGTGTACACATCATTATTCAATCTAACAATATTCTCAATATTACTGGATGAAACACAGCTCACAGAAAATTCCTCACCTGACTTTGTTCTTGGCAGGCTCATTAATCTCTCCTAATGTTTTGCTTCTTTCTTTAGCTTTTCAAGACTGCAAGAATTGTACATTTCAATCATTATTAATTATTACATTAAAATTATTTAAAAAACATAGAATATTTATTTATCTGTAAAGAAAAATTATGCCTGAACCAGGATTTGAACCTGAACTTCTGGCTTTGTACACCATCATGCTATACATTACACTAATCCAGGCTCTTGGTCAAAGCATCAATTTTTCCTGTCCTCATTTACCATTCTCTATGTCAGAGGCAGTGTTACTAGCAGTGTGATCGGATGGCATTAAGACATAATGAGAATTTAAGTTCAAATTTTGGTTCAGACATTAATTTTTCTTTACAAATTAATAATTTTTCCATCATTGCAAATGTTAAAATTTAATTATAACTTGGAAATAAAAATATTTATTGGCTATAATAGTCGTATAAATTCTCATTAATGTCTTCTTGAATTAAAACCCATTACACTGCTAGCAATGGCTAGCTGCCTCAGACCTAGAGAATAGTATATGTGGAAAGAACAATTGGTGCTTACACTAGGAGCCGGGGTTAGTATAATGGATGATAGCATGCTGTCATATAAAACCATAAGTTTGAGTTCAAATCCTGGTTCAGGCACTAATTTTTCTTTACAAATTGATAATTTGTCCATCATTCCAAATCTTAAAATTTAATTATAACTTTGAAATATTATTTATTTATTTATATTCTGTATTGCAGAAAAAAAAAACTAATCTATTTGTATGTTACAGAAAGCAGGTAAAAAAAAGTTGGCAGCCATGTATAGACTTGGAATTTTCGTCGAGGAATTCTTGTAAAAGAGTGGGAACATAAAAAACTGAAGATGGAAATTCAGGATCTGCAGGATCATCTTCATAATCTGGAGAATATCAAAGTAAGATAGGGCTTCTTGTATAATATTCAAGAATCTGCAGTGATTACAAATCTCTTGTTTGTTTTGAACAAAATATTTCATAAACAGTTTTTTTTAAATCAATATACAATTATGCTAAACAGATAAATAAACTGGAAAATATCTTCATGATGTCTTTAAAAATTTTGGCAATATATATTTTATAATGATGACCTAATACATTGGTTCCATGTGTGCTGAGCTGTCTTCAGATTATCTAGAGGATATAATAGTTTAACAACCAATCTTGTTACAAATTTTCTTTATGTACTTCCCCAAATTGATGCTAGAACCTAAACCTAATTCTCTAAGTGGTTGTAAGAAAGACAGATGTACTCAGTACTAACAATTGGCAACTTTTGAGATGTATCATGGCAAATGAAAGAAAATTCTACTTCTACTACTATTTTTTAAACTTGCTCTTTTCTGATACCATTAAATTATAATGAAAATCCAGAACAGAAGTAGAGTCTTAATGAATTTTAGTGAATTTTGAAGGAATAAAGCTATTGTGGTTGTTCTTATAAAAATATTTTTAAAAAATGTTTATACCGATCATATCTAATAGATACCATGATCATGACCAAAATTTATATATAGGCCTACATATCACACATTAATACATCTATCCTAAATAGCATCTTACAATCAGCAAAACAAAAGAAAGAGTCTGCATGTATAGTTTTTTTGGACATAAGTAAAGCGTTTGATAATATAGGACATAATCATCTTAAGAACACATTACAAACTGTCGGTGTGCCAAAACAATTATCAAAATTAATATTAAATCTCCAGGAAGGAAACACGACTCAGATTGAAACCTATCAAAATAAAACTAAACCAATTACTATCAATCGAGGAGTTCTACAAGGTTCTCCGTTATCACCATCTTTATATAACATTGCAACTAATCATATTCTCGATGAACTCTCAGAAAAATCAATAAAAAGTCAATATGGTTATTTACTACTTCCGGATCAACCTCATCATAACAATTATGAGCTTTGCTGATGACACGTGATTATAGGGAAAGATGTAGCAGCTGCCAGTGAACTGACAAAAATTGTTCTACAGAGGTTTCAGGAAATAGACCTTCAAATTAATGTTTCCAAATCAGCAGTGCTTTCAATCGAGAAAGGTAAACTATGTGAAAAAGGTCTCCAATTTGATGGACATGCAATTCGTGCCCATAAAATCACTGACACTATTCGTTACTTAGGTGTCAGCTTTTCAGATCATATAACTTTTGATTCTAAGCAAACCCTTACTAAATTACGGGATAATATTGAAACTCTCATTGCTTCACCGTTGTTACAGCCTGATCAGAAATTTACAGTTTAAATTGTTCCATATCTCCAACTCTAATCTACTCGTTTCAAACAGTACCACCAAATCAAATACCAAAAACATTTTTAGTGAATTGTGATAAACTTTTGAGAAGTGGACTTAAAGAAATTTTACATCTTCCGATGGATATCCCTGATCACATGTTATATACTGAACATCGGAATAAAGGACTTGGTTTATTTTGTGCAATGTGGGAAACAAACTTACAGCATATAAACATTTGCCACATTCTTCACCAAGACAATAATACATACATTACTACTCTCCGAAACCTAAAAGAGGAAAGTTTACAATGTGTGAGAGACCTTAACATTGAACCTAGTGACATCAACATTAACACTCGAAGTCTTCTACCAGATGCAAGGAAACTCAGGAAACAACTAAGAGACAAAGAAGCAGTTCTCTGGAGTCAACTTCCTCATAAATGAAAAGGCATTGTTCTCTACAATGAATATACACCGGCAAATCAATGGATTCGTGACCATCAGGGATTGTCTTGTTCCGAATGGAGAGAAGCGATTAAAATGCAAGCCAATGTATCGGCGGTACTTTCTGTGCCGGGCAGGTCTAGGGACGATACCTTCTGTAGACGTCGCAGAGAGCACGAAACCCTTGCACACGTCCTTGGGGCCTGTCCATTTGGAGAATCACTGAGAAACATTCAGCACCACACTATTCGAAATATGATGGCAAAAGCCTTGCGCGATTTTGGATACACAGTTTATGAGGAAGTACATGGTGTGGCCACCAATGGGAGTAACAGACGAATAGATATTATTGCTAAATTAATGAGTCATTTTAACATCTTACCTCATATTTCATGTTTTTCAAACACGGTAACTATAGTTTTCAAATGATCTTGTCATTCATTTTCAACCGCCATTATGACTACCGGATATTTTAATTTATTAATTTATTATTTATTATTTTATTCATTTATTATTATTATTAATTATTAATTAAGAACCTCATAATGTGTTTCCCAATTTTAACTTTGAATGAGATATTATTGCATTTAGACCATCCTCTAAAATTGGTATGATATTAGATCCCACAATTCGTTTTGAGACTCATAGGGTCGTATACAAATACATTAGTCTCAACTCAAATTACTTCCAATCACTGGTGAGCTGAGATTGAATTAATGGCCGCCTTAACCGGTCATGCATGAATGTTGACGTTTTCGTAATATTGGCAACGAATTACCCAGAATTCTCAGCGATAAAACCACTTCCGTTATTTTCGTCTGCTATAGAGGAATGCATTTATGCTTGCATCCCGCAAATAATACCGTATACAAACACGTCTGTGACGCACAATATTACGCCGATTCTCCTGTTCTTCCAGTTGAATTCTTTGGTGGACTCTATCAAATTCCTCTTTTCCGCATATACCGAAAACATGATCGAAGTCTTCAAGGTCCGACATCTTGGATAAGTTTCAAACTACATCGGTTACCATCGGTTCCCTTTGGGATTTTCACACAAGTTTATATCTTGAGCTACAATCTTAAGGTACCTTGTCAGGTAGCTTTACAATTATTACCGCGTGAATAGATTTCTGAGTAAGAAAAAAGTGTTTGAATAAAACTTTATCAGCAGAGAACGCCTTTTACTATCTAATGCGTTCAAACATTCGACCCATAGTGGCCAACCTGAGGAAGTTGACTCTGAAAAGAAAGCCATATATGAGCCAACAATTGACTATTACAAAGATAAATACCAACTAGATAGTATAACTGTCACAGGATTGATGATCGGGGCAAGAGGTACTATACCAGGATTCTTAGCCAAATTTTGGAATTCCTTAGATTTGGACAGGGTGTATCTTTCTAGAATTGCCATCGCTGCCATAAGAGGATCAATTTCAATTTTAAGAAACCATATTTACAAAATTGCTTTATAGTATGTATACTTCAATTAGGCCTACAAGTTGAATTTTTTTTAAATATACTCGTATTTACAAAATGTATTTCATCAATTACAAAAATTAATTGTCTGTATCACTTTGTCCTTGAGGCAATCCTCTAATGAGGAAAGTTTTATATAATAAAAATATATATATTTATATGTGTGTGTATCTGTTAATGCTTCTCTATTTTTGTTTCACCGAAACCAACTTAGTATTATAGCAATGATTAAAAAGGTAAACTTGAGTTGATTAACCAGCAAAATTGGACCATTAAGTGTAGAAGTTCACCTGAAACAAAAATTTAAAAATCACTCTAGTTGTCACAATTTTTATATTTCACAACAAAACTCAATATATGCTATTAAAATAAGCCAAGGAAGGTATTCTCCTAAAATCATTAAATCTTACCATTAGAAGTGATGATTTACTTTATTTAAAAATTTTAATGAAGTAATGGAAAAATGAATCAGATATTTAAATTGGTGTCAAATTATACAAAAATACATAAATAGGTAATAACTTATGGTTATGCATAATCAGTTTTCACTGCGATGTGACACTTTTAAATAAGCTGGCATCAGAAATTGAGTTTCTCCAATTTAACGAAATAAATATATATTCCGTAAACCAGCAAAATTAGACCATAAATTCAAATTACTTGAATTAGCTTAGTTTACACAGTCAGTTCCTGCATGACAGACTTTTTAAAATATATGATTTAAACAAATCTCTGAAAAGAAATAATGGAAATGTTATGAGAATTGATAGGATATAATACAAATGAGGTAAATTAATTAATTTCAATAAGATGGTAATGTAATAAGGGATTGAACTGAGGGGCTCAGTGGAATAAGGGCCCATCCCAACCGATGGTTGATTTTTAGTTATTTGCAGATTATGTATCCTATGGCCATCTTCTGTTAATCTTTAGAAGCTCATAAATCTAGCTTTGCTCAAAAGAGGATAAATGAGACTTTATGTCTAAGAAAAATTTCTAACTTCTTCACGCGCGCGGGAAATAAAGGCCCATCCCCAACTGCTGACACGTGACCGTATATTGTCCGCTACTCTGTGGTCCGCTGCAATACTGACTAGCATTGCCGGCAAATATCAGTAAATGCAGAATGGCTGATGCGACAGATTCTTGTGCAAATGGAAATAGTGGAATAAAATATAAGAAAAGAAAAATAAATGTGCAAGAGTGGAATAAAATCGAAGCAGAAACATTTTACGCAACAGTGGAAATGAATACATATCGGACTGAATCAGTTGCTTCAAGAGGTGCGGACGAAATTGCTAGTTGTTTATTAAAAGCTGTGCCACTGATTTGAAAAAGGAGCTAATAAAAGAAACTTATAAAGTGATTCATGTGTTGGTCAAAACAAGAATTATACATTATTGGGACTTTGGCTGTACATGATTGATTGTGGTTGGTTTGAAGAAATTGAACATACATTTCTTGTACCAGGTCACACTTTCTTTCCCTGTGATGTTGACTTTGGTGTGATTGAAAAAGTTAAAAGAAAAATACAAGTGGTTTATACACCTGAACAGTGGGCTCACCTCATAAGAAAGAGATGATCAAAGAAACCATTCACAGTAATTGAGATAAATGCAGAAGAGTTTAAAGATTTGGATAACTTAAATAAAATGTTCACAAAGAGAAATGTGACGCTGGATAAGCATAAGGTAGACATCAGAAAAGCATCTCAGTTTCGTTTCGTGGAAAACAGACATGTAATGTATGTAAAATCCAGTTTTGGTGATTTGGCTTTAGAGGAAGTAATAAGCTTTAAAAAAAAAAGGAAAGTAAATTGTCCTGTATTACGAGATGTAATATTGACAACAAAATTCCCTAACGGTAGGATGATAAAGAAGACATCATGACTCACATGACATTTTTACCACCTGTACACCAGACATTTTAACAGTAGCCTTAAATCAGATGATGATGATGATTATGATGATGGTGACGATACAAATGCTGCAAACGTAGAATACGTAGATTAATGCAATATTCAAGTTAAAAGTGTTATTTAATTTGTTTATTTATGTTGTATTCTTTTATATTCTGAATTTTCTTTTTCTTAGATTAGACATATGAAACAATATAGTGATCTATACATTTGCAGGCAGGAAGCTTATTTTATGTACAAGACATGTACCAAATATTATCAATGTGTGCTCTATATATTTTACTCAATGTAGAATTTAATAAAATGCAATTTTTCTCCAAACTTAGTGCAGTTGGGATGGGCCCTTATTCCACTGACCCACTCAATTGGAAATATACACCTTAGTTAATTTTTTTCTCACCTGGACATGTTTTGAAACATCCTTGGTGTTATTAATTAGAATCTGACTGTTGTGTTGAGCATTAGAAGTGAAGTCCTGTATATTATTCCCTTCTGATGATGGGCAAATGAAATCTTTAAATATTTTTTTCCCAGAAACTTCAAAATTCATTATTTTGTTTTTATATTTCTGGATGTAGACTTTTATATACTTTTTTTTTTAGCAATTTGACTTCTCTTCAATTTCTGTGATTTTCAGTCCTCAAATGAGCAGTTACTGCTGAATTTTTTCTGTCTCCATGTATAACATTTCTAAGATTTAAATTTATTTGATGTTCAGATTTATTTAATTTGTCTTATGTAGATTTTTTTACATTCACCATATTTTTATCTGACAAATTCCTGTATTTTTTATCTTCATCAATTTTTTTCAGTTTTAATTAACTAACTCATTGGCACTATCGAACCCATAGGTTCATGGCCACGTGGACATAAGCTCTCCATACATCATTTTTCAGTTTTACTTGTTTTAATTATTATGAGTTAGGTATTTTGACTCACCTTGTTTTAATTAGTTTGATTAATTTTAATTAGTTTTAATTAGTTTGCTGATATTGAAATAATTTTTTATGCAAGTTTTATCTGGAATTTATTGAATACTTTTTGAAACATGTGGAAGAATTACTCATGGAACCTTTAGAAAACAAAATTTATGATTATAAGTCAAAATGGGTGCAATATGTTCATGGAATGGAGGATCACAGGATACCCAAGCAGATATTAAGCTATTAACTTGCAGGAAGAAGAAGACTAAGATGTCCACTCCAAAAAACTTTTGGATAGTGTTTCTATTGAGACCAAAACAGGTCAACAGATGGCCTAAATTCGTGAATGGACTATGATGATAAAATTTGTTGTGTGCCAAAGAATATGTTTTCATAAAACTTATTATGGGAAATAATATTATGACTCATTTTATTTATTAAAGATATGTTTGTTTGATGCTTTTATTATTAAATTTAACACTTCTCAATGAAGGATAAATTATATTTGAAGAGAAAAATTTTTGCCTAGACTGAGACTCGAACCCGGGACCTTTGCCTTTCTGGGCCAAATGCTCTTCCAACTGAGCTACCAAGGCGAGTTACGATCTGGACGCAAATTTTTCTCTTTATACGTTGTAATTCCCTCGTGCCAAATGCTTTGAAACCATTGCTTCTATCTTTGCATATGGCGGCCTCTTAGTTAAGAAGACATTAATTGGGAATTTAATACTACTTTATAAAGCCAGTGGGGCTTCAATTGATGTTTTTATTATTAATTTAACACTTCTCACTGAAGGATAAATTATATTTGAAGAGAAAATTTGCCTCGGTAGCTCAGTTGGTAGAGAATTTGACCCCGGAAAGCCAAATGTCCCAGGTTCGAGTCTCGGTCTAGGCGAAAATTTTTCTCTTCAAGTATAATTTATCCTTCAGTGAGAAGTGTTAAATTAATAATAAAAACATCAATAGAAGCCCTACTGGCTTTATAAAGTATTAATATGTCTTCTTAACTAAGAGGCCGCCATATACAAAGATAGAAGCAATGGTTTCAAAGCATTTGGCGCGAGGGAATTACAACGTATAAAGAGAAAAATTTGCATCTATATTGCAACTTGCTTCAGTAGCTTTGTTGGTAGAGTATTTGGCCCGGAAAGCCAAAGGTCCCGGGTTCGACTCTCGGTCTAGGCAAACATTTTTCTCTTCAAATATGTTTGTTTGTTTGTTTGTTTACTAATGCTAAACACTTGGCAATGTATCCATTATCTCTTACTCTCCTATATTTCCCTGATACTTACATTTGGTTGAAAGAACCGAACATTATTAAAGGCCATCCTGATTCATAAGGGCAGAATGGGAAAGAGATAAATTCAATCTTATGCAAATTTTTTGACAGATGCTCATGATCCGTGATCAATCTAAAAGATCCAACTGTACTTTTCCTTAGATTCTCAGGGATTTTAAATAATTATCTGGTCAATTTAATATAATAAATTTAGGATTTGTTTTTTTACATTATGAGGTTTTCTCAATAAGAATCAAATCAATTGTGAGTTCTTCTTACCTCTACATCTATGTTTTTTAACACAGAACTGCAGTATTGGGAAATATATCATTCCCATTGTGTAATCTCTCCAAAAGGATGATATGTAAATTTCTTAAATTTATCTTTTTCTTCATCTTCTTGAAAGGTACTCCATTCCTTAATTCCTTAATGGACTTCATAAAAAAATTAGCATCAGCAAACAGATTAAAAAAAAAACTGAAAAATAGATTAAGATATAAAATCTGGAACTTATAGATAAAATTGATGTGTATGTATATGCGTGTGTGTGCACACCAAATGCCAACCACTGTGCTTTTTGTGCTTCGGGTTCTGCACTAGAGGGTCATATGGCATTAATGTAATATATTTTCAAATTACACTTAATTATGGCAGACAACATTACATAGGTTATATGCACTTATGTAGGATGAGTGTATATTTAAGTGTTTGTGTAGTGTAAATTTGTTTATGTTAAGGATGATGATGATTGAGAAGGAAGAAGGTGAATTCTGGTACCAGCATATAGTATACTCCTGTTGAAAAACATCAAGGGGACCACCAGGCTTAACATCCCCATCCAAAGGACAAATCCCCATCAAGTATGGAAGGATTTTGAATTTAATCCATGCATCTGGTGAACAATCTTGCAATTAAAAATTGTACACCACCACCCTTCTAGCTTCAAGATTGAAAATTCCAACCTCACCAGGAATGTAACTTGTTGAGGAAGTCACTTAGTTTATGATGGACATTTAATATAATTTCTACTGACTAGCTTTGCTTGTTTATTTGTAAAATTATTAATATTTAATTTTAGGAAGTTATATTTTGAGGTTATTTTAATTATATTATTTTTGGTCTGGACATCTTACCTCAATATTAATGTTGATTTGTTCTTGGACATGTTTCAAAACAATTCTGTTTTATCGTCAGCTTTCCCAGACTGGTTTTATTTATGTTGCATTATGTTGCACCACCTGGATGTCGATGTCAGCTCCATCCTGTGGTTGGCCACAAATTTGATATTCCGATGGAGGGTGACCTTGTTTGGAGGTTCTTTGGCCAACCACAGGATGGAGCTGACATCGACATCCAGGTGGTGCAACATAATGCAACATAAATAAAACCAGTCTGGGAAAGCTGACGATAAAACAGAATTGTTTTGAAACATGTCCAAGAACAAATCAACATTAATATTGAGGTAAGATGTCCAGACCAAAAATAATATAATGTAAAAATTTATTAATTCTCTATGGTTTATTCATATGTTGGTATAAGTTATGTCATTTTTTTTAATTTTACATTATAGGATAACAAGATGTTCCATTTGTGAGCCATTTTATAATATGATAAAGTACTAAAGTGAGACATTAGCAGTTCAAAAACATTTCACAGCAGACTCTGGTGATGTACTTTAATACTAACATTTTTATAAACTATTTGAGGCTTTTTTAAACATGCAATTGGGTTTGTTATTACAACATATTTGAAGAGAAAAGTTATATGCTCAGACTGGGACTCTTTGGCTTTCTGGGCCAATGCTCTACCGTCCGAGCTATCTGGGCGAGTTCCAATTTAAATGCAAAATTTTCTCTTATATACGTTATTACATTCATGAAGTTGTATTGAATCTGCCACACTAGTTTAGGTGGTTGCATCTCTGCCACCTAGCTAATGGATCTAGGTTCAATTCCCAATAAGGTTGGAAATTTTAATTGTAAAATTTTTTATCTTAAGGTAAGGAGAGATGGTGCTGTACAATTGTTATTAGTGCACCAGATTCCTGGATTAAATTCCAAACACTTTTCAGTAGGCCTACATATGTTTAAAAGACATGTAGTATTAAGTTATATAGATAGGAATACAGAATATAGAATATATATATAGAATAGAAACCAAAACAAAATTACTTAAACAATTGGAAAAACCGAAGGAACTCACAATTTGGAAAAAATTTACATATGCAAAAATGAAAATACAACTATGAATTTTGAAATACCCGGTTATAAGGAGAGGGGATTGATTTGGAAGTTCATTGGTCAGCCATCAGATGGCGCGGAGGCCAGTCTGCAGAATAGAAAGCCATTGGACGTCAGTTGTGAACGTGAAACAGCATTGAGAATGTCACAAATGATGTGACGAAATCCTGGGTTTGCTAGGAGTTATGAAGTATGAGGTGAGTGAAAGAAAAAATAAACAATACATGTAGTATTGTTGATAGTGATTCATTCATTGGATCTCTGCATTAAGCTTGATGGCCCCCATGGTGCTGTTTGACTGGAGTAGGCCATGTGCTGGCACCAGGTTTCAAATTCTCCCTTCTTTCATCATCCCTCATACAACACATTGACTCTTATATTCTTTGTAGAATGCATAGTATTAGAAGATTCTTTTCACAACATAATACAACCACACATGATCTGCTAAAGTATATGTTAAAAAATAACCACATTAATGCTATCTGTCTACCTAGTAGGTCATTGCAGTGATCTAGTGATCATGTTCCTTGCCTTTAGTCCTGAAGATCACGGGTTCAACTTTGCCGGGGCCAGTAATTTTCAGGATGGAGAAATCCAAGGAAAAGGTCCTCCAGTAGGGACTTTAAGCCATGGGTCTGAGTCTGAAGATTTTCAGGCTCATAAAAGAACTGCAAGCCTGAATAAAAAAAGCCTCAATGCAAAAATTAACCGACCTTCATCTATCCAAGTATTACCTTAGTTGACTTTTTAGGAATTAACACTATGAAGTATAATATATTCAAATAATTATATTATTTTTGGTCTGGACATCTTACCTCAATATTAATGTTGATTTGTTCTTGGACATGTTTCAAAACAATTCTCTGTTTTATCTTCAGAGTCTGGGAAAGCTGAAGATAAAACAGAGAATTGTTTTGAAACATGTCCAAGAACAAATCAACATTAATATTGAGGTAAGATGTCCAGACCAAAAATAATATAATTAAAATAACCTCAAAATATAACTTCCTAAAATTAAATATTAATATTCAAATAAATTACCTTAATTGCCTACTTGATGTCTCATTGAGGTGATGTCCTAATTGCATGTCACTTGACATCTGTAGGTAAATAAGCATAACTAAATTAGCTTCAGCTTTAGAAATTCTTGCCTGGTAGCATCCATGTCCCCATCCAGGATGTATGGGGGTATATTCAATCTACCTAGTAGAACCAAAATCACAAAAAATACAGTGGGTGGCATTGGTACATATATTCTTAAACTGCATTTACCTTAAAAAGGTTGTAAACATATGGAAGTTTAATTTATTGTATGGACATGTTCAGACATAGCTGTTTTTGATTAAAAAATGTATCTTGGCAAATAATTAAAAAATATTACTTTTTTTTTAAATTAAGACTTTATACGAGGAATAAAGTTTTCTGATTCAGATGAAAATTTTTCTCTAAGATACAATATAAAATTGTGTTGTGCAGGTGACTAAAGATATACAGATGCTCCTGCGTAGAAGAGTAAAGGGTATGAATGAGGAAAGGGTCATCCAGTCTCCTGAAAGAGATGTGGCACTCCTGAAAGAGGTAAATATTGATTTGCTACTGAAGTTGATTGATTGCTAATACTAAAAATTATAACTATACCTCTTCCAAGCTAAGTTCTAGTTGTAATGTAAACAAACCAGATGTACGACTGCATTTTCATTGATTGAATAAAGGTTTATAGGGGCTTAAGAGAAGGATGTGGCCTCTCGCCCTTGCTCTTTATCATATACATGGATAGAATACTCCAAGATTGGCGACAGATGAGACACAGTTCTATCCAAATTAATAGAAACCATAAAATAGACTCTTTGCTTTTTGCAGATGATTTTGTATTAATAGCTCCAACAGAAACAGATTTACAGTATTCTATACACAATTTTAATATAATTGCAAGAAAGGTACAATATGGAAATCAATACAAAGAAAACTAAAGTGATGGCCTTTTGTAGGAAATACTCTATACCTAGCAAACTTGTTTGGGATGATAAAATTTTAGAACGAGTAAACAAATTTAATTATTTGGGTTATAATTTAACATTTCAAGATGAAGCTGATATATCAAAGAAAATCACAAATTTACGAAAAAAAACAATGGGGATAATTAACAGTATAATGAAACCATCTTTAGTACAGAAGAACACAAGATTACGGCTTTATAAGGTTCTCCCAAGACCAGTATTAAGATATGGTAGTGAGAAGCATGGACAATACGAAGAAGAGATCAAAGCCGAATAACAGCAAATGAGATGCAATTTATGCGCCGTACAGCAGGCTATACAAAGTGGGACCATAAAAGAAATGAGGAAATTATGGAAGAGTTGGATGTAGAACCCATTCTTCACCATATACAAAACTACCAGAACAACTGGAAAGCCCATCTTCAATGAATGCCTTCTCATAGAATTCCAAAAGCCATACTTTGCTACTGCCCCCAAGGTAAAAGATCGCTGGATGGAAAATTCCTCTTTGAGACCGTAACAGGCCACATGGCCTAATACTTGCATGGATGATGATGATTATGATGATGAATAATGGTTTTACCTTTAATGATGTATGAAACTATAGTTCGCTCTTTAACATTTGAAATAAATGAAATATAAATAATAAAAATATATATTATCTAGCACATGTCTATATAAGTTATATGAGAAAATTTAAAAATATATAATTACAATATTAATATATTAAATAAGCATTGTTTTATTCTTATGCATGTGTAATGTAGAAAATGTTAGAATTTCAATTGTTTCAAAATGGCAAAATGTCTGTAGAATTTCTTAAACAGTGGAAACCAAAGCATTTGAAAAGCGGAGAGAAACAAATTATTTTAAATGTTTTCAAACAGTTTAGTGAAAATATCCCACATTAATCATTGAGGAAATTGTAAAAAATAACAGCAGAATTTACAGGTGAGTCAGTATGGAACATAATTCTGCTTATAATGAAATTGTACCAGTAAATAAAGGTTATCTATTGACATCGTGGAAAAAGCATAAACATCTAATTAGGTAGGCCCATATTATAATTTGTCATAAATAAATAAGAAATGGAGAACATTCCTAGTTATTGGTATCATCTTATGTTGTATTCAGTCTTTTTGTTTTGTCTAATGCCACAGGTTTTCTTTTATGACATTTCTGGTTTTCTCCCCTGGCATCAGTAGAATTGTAATCCATTTCTTAGGTTGGGGCACCTGGAAAGCGGAGTTATGTTACCCCAATGATGTGATGGGTGAGAAATGATAATGAAGCACCTTGAGAGTTCTTAACCTAAATTCCAGACCATGGACAACCACAGGAATAATTCCCTTTAAGGAAAAATTCCTATGATTTGACTGGGAATCAAACCTGGGATCTCATGAACTGTAGTCAGAAACACCGACCACTAGCCCATGGGCTGGTCTTATTTCCCGTAAAATATGATGTTGCCTAAACGTTTTGCTAACTACTACCCCTATTTTTCAAGGTATGTGCTTAATGAACTTGCCCACTTCTAGGAATTTTATTCAATTTCTTAGAGCTTATGCTAGCTTCTACCCCTATTTTGATTGTTAACTGCAATTCAAAATTGTTGTGAAAGTGCATTGTGTAATTGAAATGGATTTTCTTCCATAAAAGGTACTCTAATATGTATTTTTAATACTTTTCTTTTAATATTTTGATGTTAAGTTAAATTTTATGTAAGTCAGTAATCAAGTGAGTACTCAATCTAATAAATAATATTTTTATTGGTAATTCTTAACTTCTTATTCGTCATCTTTTTATTTTATTGGTCATGTTTTATATTTTTAGGTCATAAATGCATTTTTTATTTTGCATTTTTACCAATTTATAGGTCATTAAATGCCTTGCCCTACTTATCAAGGTCCAAAGGATGCTATATGTCTAACACATCAACGACACGTTACTCTGTAATTAGTCATCAGAAACATTTTCAAACTTCAGCTAACGTCCCTTAAGAACCTGTGAAAGTTGATTGATAGTCTGTTTCACCTCGTATAAGGAACAAAATACTGTAGTAGATATTGCATCTGAAGTTATCAATTATGTACTATTAAGGGTAGGTGTCACTTTTATAGAAGTGTATTTATAAACATTATGTTAGCACAATATAACATTTTGTATGCCTATATATGATTACTGATTAGTTGCATGGGAAGTGACACTTTGAGATAAATATCAATAGATTAAAACTATGGATTCAAAACAATTCACTTCACCTCATAATATATACCATATATCTCAGCAGATAAGACAATAGTTGAACCATAAAAAAAGCCCCCAAAATCCAGGGTCATCTTATAGAACAAATACAAAAAAATTAGATTGAAATTTATATAAATTAAAAACCATCATAAAATGAAAAAATAACTCACTAATATATTTAAAATCCTGCATAATCCTCACAAACCGATCAGTTGACATGTGGGGGGGGGGGGGGAACTGTTAGAGATTTAGTGAATCCCCGTGAGTACAGCTGTTCTGAAAAATCCGATTATTCAATTCTTTTGCAGTCTGTTTTGTGTAGTAAATAAACATGGACATCATTAATAGTTTAATATGGGAAATAACATTATGAGGTTCTTAATTCGTAAATTAATGAGTCATTTTTTAACATCTTACCTCATATTTTATGTTTCTTCAAACACGGGAACTAGTTTTTGAGAGAAGGATCTCTCTCATTTTCACCGACATTGAAAATGAGAGAGATCCTTCTCTCGAAAACTAGTTCCCGTGTTTGAAGAAACATAAAGTATGAGGTAAGATGTTAAAAAATGACTCATTCACTTACGAATAACTAAATTAGCCTGGTTAAGAAACTCCTACTAGGAAACATCTGTGTCCCCGTGCAGGACTTATGGGGTATATACATGTATACTTTATTCTCAAATACCCATAATCTTTTCTTTTTTTCTTAAACTGATGTACCATATTTTGCATGGCTTAATTAAAGCTTAATCAAAAGATTAACATTTTTTAAAGAGGAATTAAGATGACAAGAGTCCCTGTAGTGCATACGAATAGATCAGATAAGGAAAAATATTATTGTAGAAAATAACTTCATCAAATTCTACCAAAAATAAACTGATTACTTTCATAATATTTAAAGGAAGTGACACTATGAGGTTTATTTTAATTAATAGAGAGTTAGAATTTTTAATGACTCACCTCATAATTGTAGATTTCTTGAATAATGTAGTTTCGATACGCTGCAATTCAACAGTAAGAAGGAATTGATAATGATACGTAGCATATTAGCAATTATGAGATGGTCATTACAAATTCTAACTCTCTATTGATTACTTTCAGTTTATTCTTCTTAACATTTCACAGCCATGCACTTCTTATAGCTATCATCTCAATTGAGGATTAGAACAAAAACTGTAGGGAATCTAGATAATCATTGTTTTCATAATTATTTTATGACCATTGTTTATTATTTCTGCAAATGTTTTGTTCCAGTCTTATGAAAATACAATCAAAGATATTAAAGGTAAAATAAGTGACTTAAATGTGAAGATTGAAAATCAGAGGAAAAAATAGAAAATTAGATACAAAGATTACAGAATTGAATCTAAATGTTAGTGAACAACAGTTGCAAAGAGATGTAGAATATGAAATTCATCAGGAAAAACAACGAAAGAAAGGTAACAGGGACTGTTCAATATTCAGTTAATATTATTAACTAATTAACTCACTGGCACTATCGAAACCATAGGTTCATGGCCA